>JAZDUA010001108.1:0-206420 GCA_038098605.1 Gryllus longicercus
CAAGAAATTGTGTGGTTTGTAGCACACCTAGGTTAAATATAGACGACTCATACAGCAACCTGGTAACCAATAACATTTTTAAAAAGTAAAGGATAACTATACTTCACACATTCCCTTTTTATATTATTTGTTTGGTTCTTAAAACATTTTTTTCCCTAAAGGCTACTGTTAATTTTTCCTTTCTCCCTACGCAGTAGAGAGGAACTAAAACATTCCGATTTTCTGCTAAACCATTGAACCGATTTTCTTCAAAATTGATATTCCCCAATCGATCTGGCTGCTGTCGCGGCCCCTACAATTAGAAACCAAGATATTTTCCAAATTTTCAAACAAATGCCTCCATCACTTTTGATTATTTTTGGTTGTTGTTAGATAATGTGAAGGACGAGAACAGATAATAGTGCAGGTCTCACATTCGTTTTAGATTTAGATTTATTTAGTCAAAAAACAGTAAAAACTGTATGTGACGTAGTGGCAGAAGATTATCTGCGCACGTTTTCTTGAGTTCCAAAATCGCTCCCCGTTATTTTAACTATAAATAGTTCAAAGATGAGTAAAGCTGTAAAGTAATAAATAAAAATTAATGTTAAAAATCGAAAAATTGTCAATGTTTGAAAAATAGTCATTTTCCTTGCCTTTTGATTTACGAATCCGTGCTTTTTGTCGAAAATGATTTATTCAAGGATGGGAACATATTTTCAGCCAATACATATATCGATAACTGTAACATTTGATCTAGTAATCATATTCATCAAATGTCAGAATCAACAGCTCACTACAAAACATTATCATGCAAAACCTGTACTTGCATAATTTTAAAACACACTGCCAAATGCCATTAAATGGTTAAAATCGATACACTAGTTTATGTGCCAAATACAATATTTTCTACTGTATAACTGTAACTAACTTCTGAGCATCAAAAAGGAAACTAATATTGGTTTTAACAATAATATATGATGTATTAATTACTATCACTTCTGTATAATTCTAAAAGGCGAAGTAAGTATTGTACCCTTCAGTGTATCATTGACTCCATCTCGACCAGGTTCTTCGGCCAGTTTCTCTGATCTTTTGAGCAAATGCTGAAATGGACCCTTGTTTTGCTTTTGGACATGTAGCTTCATGACACATAACGAGAATTTACTATCTACGTTCGTTTTCTTGAACCCATTTTGGAAACAAGTTATTAAAATAATCGTACTCGATGTTCTCGCTTCGATTCCGTCACGATCATCACTACTCGTATAGAGGATAATAATCAAAATATGTAGCTCGTTTGCCTTTGCAAATAGTTTGTATTACACGGAAGCAAATATATTCATAACTTTTCTTGCTACGAACGCTCGTTGTTACTTATATTCCTAATTCATCTTGTATATGAGTTAGGGCAAAGATCCCCGAGCTCAGAAAACCATGCACACATTGCAGTTTTCCACATACCACGTCACAGTTTTAACTGTTTTTTGACGTTAAATAAAATTGAAAACTAACTGCGGATGTAATAAATAATATACAGAAATGTTTCTGTTTCGTCAGAATGTTCCGACATGTAGTATCTTTTACCTCAACTCGTGGAGCTACAAATGGCGCACACTTTCTCGTCATTGTTATCTAATTGATCTCGCTTTTCGGACTTCCCACATACTCTTGCCAGCTGCCATCGCCGCCGAAATACATTGTTTAAAATTGTTCAATTTATTCTGTTTCTTAATGGAAGAACCGAAATATTACTTAAAGAATAATATAGAAGAGTAAAAGTTCGTACTAGAAGGATATTTTCGTTCAAAAATTTGGAGCCGTTCTTAAGAAAATATTGTTTAAGCTATAATGTAAATGTCAAATTTGAAGCTTTTCAAAGAAATCTTTTCAGTTTTCGAAAAACTTTATTGGACGTCATTTGAAACACAAATGCAATGATGTATACAAATTGCTGAAAATGCGCACATTAAAGGTGTGAGAGGTATTTAAAAAAATACATTTATATATTTTTTTTAAAACACAAGAATCCAGCAATGAATTTTATGTCATTTTAAACAGAGCAATTAGCACTACCGTACGAAATGTTTGAAAAAATTGGAGACGTTTCTGAGAAAAAAGCTTTTGAGCGTTTCTGAAAATGCGTAATAAGCAACCCTTTTGCTGCTGCAGGCCACTGATAGTGACTAATATCGTTCTATAACCTAAGACATTTAATGTTATTCATACGTTTTCTCTTTCTGGAAAATATTACAAATATTTACCTCCTTAATTAATGTAACATAGAGGAAGAAGTTAATCATTAGGGAACTTCTAGCATCGTCATTGCCATTCGATATTCAAAAAAACTTTAACCATTGTTCTGCAGACATCGGTATTGTATTTGGTAACGTGAGTCGCTTTTGGGAAACATATGAACTGCAACACGACACTTACTTTCTACTGCGTACGTGTACAGAATAATTAACAATTATATTCTTCCAGAACTTTCAGAAATACGATATGCAGCGCAGATGGCTTGCGCGTATATATATATATATATATATATATATATATATATATATATATATATATATATATATATATATATATATATATATATATATATATTGAAACCCAGAATATGTGTTTCATTACACTAATTAAATCATTAGTGTAAGAAATCAATAGTTATTTTGAACTGCGCGGTGCGAGCGCCGGGCGCTGCGAGCAGCGGGCAGCCAGCGACGGTTGCCACCGCCTCCGGTGCCACCACCGCGAGCAGCGTGAGAACGGCGGGTACAAGCGTGGCAGCGCGCACGTGCAAAAAGTTCGTTAGTTGGATTGAGGCGGCCGCCGCCGAAGGATGTGCCGACGTGCGGCCGGCGAAGTGGAGAGGTTAGCAGAGCGGCGACCAGTGCGGACGTGTAGCGAGGGCTCTCCGCTAGTGAATGGACGCATGTAATACGCGACATAGTTATGTGATTAGGAATCGCAAAGTAATGGACATGTAAACAGAACATTAGAAGTATCAGTATAGTAAAAGATTAGTGTTGGTAAAATAATTGACGTCGCTCTTATTAGTTGGTGCGGAGGGAACATTCTTGAAAGCGTGCGGTACAGAACTGTGACCAGTATACGGAGTAGGCGGGGGTCGTGTAATTAAACCCACTAATGGACAGTGATTCGAGGAAGGTGCGCAGCCGAGGTATCAAGATCCTGTTCGGGGAAGAATTGTTGGAGCATCAGCCGTGGATGATCACCACGCCATCTGCTGCCGACGGCCCGCAGCAGTAGCAGAGGTCGACAACCCTGTCGGCACGAGCGGCTCGACGAACCTCATAGGTATTCAAACGGGGCCCCGAAGGTATGAAAGTTGTATTTTACTCTTAATCTTGGTACCAAGGCGGAGTATAAAAACGGTGTCTGATTATGTAAATAGTAACTTTGATTTAAAATAAATCTTGTCATAATTGTATTTCTATGTATGAATAACTTCCCCAACGTTGCACCGACTTATCCTAGGACCCATTCACGTAAAAGACACCCTCTCTTAGTGTTATATTGCAGTGAAGATACCCGGCACCACCAGGTACGTCACAATATATATATATATATATATATATATATATATATATATATATATATACATACTCGTATATATAATATAATACGAGTATATATATATATATACTCGTATTATATTATACGTAGAATTCCACAAGCAGTTTCGATTATTCAAGAAATGTGAATCGAGAATCTGGTGTTTAGAAAATCTCGAATATTACTCAAATTAATGGTGTTAAAACTTGTAATATTTATAACGCTACGTAACATTATAATATTAGGTGGACTCACTTTCAATCCATTGTTTTAGAAGTAAAGATAACGAAGAGGGTTGGGGCATAAATCATAGCAACATTTTTTTGTGAGAATACGAACACGAGTGGGAAATATGAAATATACACATGAAAGGAGAAAATATGGACTAAGTGCAAGGACATTTAATGACTCGGCAATATTGTTTTTCTCATATTTATAAAGGTATTTGAAATGACGGTACTGGTTTCATGTCCCTTAGCGATTTAGAACATACGAGTTCACAACATTGCAAAGGCATTCCAAACCCCGTTCTAAAGGCCCGATTAGCCAGATCGAATCCCGCACGTGCGACGTCGGCCCACACACTCAAGTCGTCACGTGCTTTGCTGATCACTGATTGCTACGCGTCCTCGCAGAAACTCTCCTGCCCACCTCGCGACTGTCCGATATGAAAGGGCATTATTGTCAGGAGCTTCCACCAATTCCCTGTGACTTTCTCGGGCATTTCTCCAATGGAGAACGGCTATCTTGCTGTATCGATTGGTTGGTTAGTGATTCTAGACGCGCGAACGGCTAAGGTAATTAATCCCGTAAGCGTGGTGCGTGTTTTATTCGGAGGAGAGGTGATCGTCCCCCGCTGGATGGCCAGATTCGGCTCCGATTTACCGTAGGCTAGTGGGGTTTTCCCCAACCATGTATCTCCCAACAGCAGAGCACCGCCCCAGCCGGGACAAGCACTAAGCTCTCGACTGTTCTCCCGGCACGTGTGGTAGTGTAGTGCATAGTAGAGTGTAAGTTATAGTGTGTAAGTAAGGGGTAAGGATAAGACAAGGAAGAGGAAAGAAAGATTGCGCGCGGTCCGTGGCCTGATTGTTAGGGTAGTGCTGCGACATTCGCCTGGTATTGATCGTGTGACAAGCTAGTGTCGAAAATCCTGCCACCACCGCTGGGACTCAAACCAAGGACACCCCGGTCATGGTCACTGCAGTGACATCTCTCTTATCATGCTTTATTACATTCATCTCGCACGGCGGTTGTCCGACAATTAATTTCACATCGCTCTCTATGTTAATAGAAACACTCACAGAGCCAAATGTTGTTGTAAACACTCATTAGTACAGCGTTTCTTCTACGCGACAAATTGAATTGAGTCATCTGATAACATTTCTTTTAAATAAAAAAAAAATCCCTGACTTCTGCCCAAACCCTCGTACATCTTGGAAATCAAAATCAAACATTTTTGACAACCGCTGCTTCGAAGTGGGGGGGGGGTTCTCTCTACAAATGAAATAAATCGCCCCAAAATGATTTTTTTACACGCCGCGCGCGAATCGCGGTTTCTGGTGCTTGTTTTCCGTGTGCGAAACAGTTACGTTTTTCTCAGAGTGTGCCAAATATCGCGAAGCGCATGCGAAACATTGCGGAGCGTATTCGAAACATCGCGGAGCGTGTGCGAAACATCTTTAACGATTCACAATTGTCTTTCGTCTTGACGACATCTTTGTTTATTATTTACAAACAACAGTGTTATGACACTGAAATTAATTTACTTTGGTACAAGTAAAGTATTTTTAGTTATTTGATATTTAATTTATGTTCCTTTACTTGACGCATTGCGTTTTGCTCACTGAGTGTTAAAATAGTATACGCAAGACGGGCTCGAGGTGATTTCCGCACTCGTCTCTTTGCCGTTCGAGCCTAGCTCGACTCGTGCATGTATCACCTGTTTCGCTTCCTTGTTACGTTACCTACTATATTGTGATAGGGCATGCTCTCCCCGACACAAAACCAAATGACACAAACATTTTATGACCCTAGAACGCATTGTTTCCGAGGTATCCGTGATGAAGCGTCCGTTGTAAGGTAACGTGGGTGGTGGTCTGCGTGAGTGACTGCTGTTAGCTCTACATCTTAACCTACAACCTTCAATTTTTTTCATCTTAAATCTATTTGTATGACTGGGTGATAATTCCCTACCCAGAATTAGCATGTTTACGAAATTTGTTAACGATGTTTTTTATAAATGGTGCAAAACCAATACCTTTCCTTTGCGCGTTTTACATAGAGAGGATTGCAACTTCAATCCTAATAATTCTTCAACAATCTAGTAAAAATCTCTCTCTTAAATAAATGGAGCGCGAGGAATTTGAATGTTCAATTATTAACTTTTAATATTTACTAATTTCGAAATTTTAAATTTTTTAATGCAAATCGAACATATAGCGTATTTTTAAGCGCACTTTACTCCACTCGACCAAAACAAATTAAAGAATAAATGGAGCTGTTTATTTAAAATATATTTCTTGGGTATTTTGGAAAAATGCTCAAAATTTGACTCAGAATTACTGCGAAAAATACTCATACTTTCAAACAATTTTACATGACATTATTTAAAGATCTTACTTTGGAAAATAGATATCATTTCTAACAAATTGAATCTTTTATGCGTGTGTTCGAGAAACTTTCTGATATTTTCGAAACTTGAGAGGTTTGACTGAAAGTCAAGCATATCCATTATTGTAAATGTACTTCGCCCAATTCGAGAAAAAATGAAGAAAATGAAGAGGAGTTTCTGAGAAAATTTTCAAGATATAATTAGGGCATTGAAAAGCAAAGGACTTAGTGAAACAAAAACTGGATACCGGTTGCCTAATTTGGACTCATAGTCACCTACGTTGGGCCTATAAAGAAATGCACGTGTGACAACAGCCAATTTGGAAAAACGAATCAGTTCACTGAGCATAATATTAAGACAACATACACTAGTCCACACACCACATTTTAATGAACAATATTATATTTAGGGGCAACCTTTTTCATATTTTAAACTGAAACTAAACTTTCCTGCTAAGTTTAAAATATTCCAAATTAATGAAAAGACGGTGTATCACAACAAATTAATGAAACCAATGTGCAAAATTCATCAGAAATTCCTGCATTTCTTATTCCGTAAAATATATCTAATAGTCTGTAAAGAAAAGTGAAGACACAACACGCTGGCCAGTACCTTGCACATCATAAGAGACATTTTTCTTAACGCTGAGTTTTTAATTCACCGATTGTGAAACTTTAATCTACATCCTAGACACTACCGTATCTTACTTTAATGAAGTTTTTTTTCCCTTTCCACGACTTCCTCGCCTACAACGTACTTACGCAATAAAGAGAAAGTATTGTAAAAATTATAAGCAATATGGTGATCTTTCAGCAAAAAATCGTATTGTTATAAAAAAAGTGAATAAATCGTGCTCCTATATGTAGTAAACCGGTTCCTCAAACACGTTCCGTAGTCAGTTACCACGTTTTGTGAGTTCATGATGCAGAAAAATTGGTTTTACAGAAAATGTCAGTCCGTCAGCCCTTTTGTGATCAATACTAGCGCCTCCACTGTTCACACGATTTTCTCCAAAATTAATATCTCCCAAATGATCTTCCAAAATTCGAGACGCTAAATGGATGATTTGATTATAGGGGTTTCTTTACAAGAAGTCTCAACATTTTCAACGTTTCTTAAAAATAGCTCCAACTTTGTACTTTTTTTCTCGGATAGAGCAATACGTTAAACAATGTTAGGGAAATCATTTTCGTTGAATTCTCTATTTTTAGCAAACGTTATAATAGTTATAAAAGTTATAATAGCAAAAGATCAAATGTTTTATGCGTTTTCCTACAAATACAGAATTGAAGATAGAGATTTTTCTTTAAGAAATCTGTTCTTCAAAGATATCTTTAAATAAGGTCGTGTAAAATTATTAGAAAATATGAGTAGTTTTTGTGTAATTTTGGCTTGAAATAAAGGTAATTTAAACGCAAATTTTCTCAATGACTGTTCCAGACTGTCCTTTATTTTTTCTCAAACAGCAAAATACCTTTACGAAAATGGCGCAAGAATTCTCCTTCAAACAGCGAATGATTTCGACCTAGCTGTGTAGCTAATGACAAGAGTCTTGCTACCGTCGGGACTCAAAACCTCGGACCTCCCGGTCACAAGCACGGCATCAATTGATGTTATGAGCTACCAAAGCGTGTATAAATGTTACAGATTTCAATATAATCTTAATAAATTTTTGTGACCTTCGTATCACCGAAATTCCTGTTAGAAAATTATTTCTTGTACAACAATATTTATTAATAACCAGTTAAAACCAATTTATTTAAGCCAGCTAGCACATTTAATGTTTTCTTGAAAATAATTACGCAAATTCCGATGTGTTTCGCCCTCTCTTTAATTGTATTTCATCCGTTGTAGGGAAAATTATCCTGATTCTAGACTTTTTTTAGACTAAATACGTGACCAATGTCAATACAGATTTTTAATTGATTATTTTGTAGCAAGACAAGTTTCAGAAGAATACAGTAATCAAAGTATACGAAATGCAATTCAGAATACTACCTCCAAAGGAAAGGCAAAGAAAGTCACAGAAACAAGTCTTCGAAGGCGGACTCCTCGCATAAAAATCTTCTCTCAGCTTAAACCATGATATCAAGACAATATTTGGATATCAAAACAATGATTCAACGGAGGAAATAATATCAGTTTCTGGGATCGAAATTTTTTTTAATTATTACAATAATAAAATACCTTAGTTAAGTGTTATTCAAACTGTGAGGCGCGCCTCCCCTGGTTGGCGCGAACGTTTAAGAGAGGAGATGCAAGAACTTCGTAATAATTGAATGAAGTAGTGACCTAATGCTCTAATTATTTCCAAATTTTACTACAGAAGAAGAACAACAACAACTTATTGATGTTTCGTCAGAGAAGATACTAAAGCCAGTGAATTAAACTGTTATATTGCCTTAATTATGTGCTCCCTCAGGAATAGAATTCAGAGATAAGTAAGGTCTTACGAGTTCTGCTTCCTTGTGTCACTTCCTACCTACTACCAACAGGATTTTCAGCCATGGCACTAATCAAGACAAAATATAGATCAAGAATAAATCTCCAGAATTAGATGGGTATTGCTATTTCTAAATTAGTATCGAGATTCGATGAACTGTGTGTCACCAAACAAGCCCTTCTATCTTACTGACCTCTCTGACCTTTCTACTTACTGATTATTTATGTAACACGACGACAGGCTTAGGTGATTCAGGGAACCAATTGAGGTCTGAGAAGTGTCTGTGACAGAGAGGTCGTAGGGTTCGAGTCCCGACGGTTTCGACGGCTTTTCGATACTAGATACACAGCGAGGCCGAATTCTGTCGTTGTCTGGAGGAGAATTTTAGCGGACGGCTAATCTGATCGGTAGTTTTACGTGGTTTCTCCGATCGACGCCAGGCGAATGCCGGTGCAGTAACCTAAGAAACAGACCGCGCGATCTTTCCTTCCTCTTCCTTGTCCTACACTCACCCCTTAGTTACGCATACTTGCATTTACATACAGTACATTACCACTCACGTTGGGAGACCAATCGTGAGCTGTGAGCTTGTCCCGGCGGTGCCCAGCAGGCGGGAGATACCTGGTTGATGAAAACCCCGCTAGCCGACGTGTATGTCTGCGCCTGTTTCTTCAACCAGCGGGAGATCACCGCCATCTCTCGCAATAAAACATTCACCACACATACAGGACTAATTACATCAGCTAATCAGTACACCGCGGATATTTGGGTAAAAACCTATTTTCTGTGTGTGCCTTGTATTAAATGAAGTATTATATATACATATTAGAATGATTGAACAAAAACCTGTGAATTTCATCGCGCCTATTTCAACATTAGAGCCTAATTGTGCCTATTTTACTTTTAAAACATAAAATGAGAATAATTTGCCTAATTTCTTTTGTCTGTGGTTTCTTTTAACTTTTTTCGTCTGGATCAGCAAAATAGACACGGATGATACTAATTTTAAGTTACGTTAATATGTAAGATACGGAGATATCAATGTATAGAAGACAAGGATCTTGCGATAAGTCTCCATGCCATTACTTCCTGACTTCGTCGAAAAGCCTGCCTCCGCTTCTAAGATTAAACGATTGAATATTCGCAAAAGAAAACAATCATGGTTGCATAGATCCTATTACGCCAGCTGAGGACTTATCTTTGCTTATTGATGTTTCTTACGTATACTTTAGTTCGTGAGCTGTTTAGAAGAAATTAAGTTGTTGGATTTAGCAGAAACAATGTGGTCCTTTGTGTTAAACTACATTCAGTCGTGCGTAGCAATGCCAATATTGACTTCACAAAATTGACCAATTTGTGCAGTATTAAGGTATTAAAAATTATGATGCGCTATCGCGGTGTCAGATCAACGGTATTTAACTTACTCTACATAGGTGCCAAAAATTTCCAAAGTTAACCGGTGCACTTTTATTATTTGAAACTCAATTTTAATGCATACAGATGCTAATTAATTTTTTAGCTTTTAATGCTTTTTGTTTAAGTTTCAAGTGGCAAGAAATACCATTTAATTCAGCTTGTAGAAAGAGCGCTATATAAGGCAAATATTACACTCAAATGCGAATTAAAGCCAATAGTTAACATAAACATGGGGAATCCGCCAAAAAGAACCAGTTTGTGAAGAGTTGTATCACGCTATGGTATCAGCTAATATCCCATTCAGGAAATTAGAAAACGCAATATTGAAAACGTTTTTGGAGAAATACTGTCAACAGGCCACTTTTTTTTCAAAAGCAAAGAACGCAGTTCGACGCATTCAAGATGCCACCAACGACCTAGCGAATTGGTGCAAGCTAAATGGAATCACCATAAATCCTAATAAGTGCCAGGCTATTTTATTCAGCTGGCGAAGAGAAAATCCAGCCACGCCACTTTGCGTTAACGGAGTCCGCTTGACATAAGAACAGAAAGTTCCGTACCTCGGAATAACATTCGACAGCTAATTACTCTGGAATACGCAATGCAGAGAAGTTACCAAGAAAATCGGCTCGCGGATAGTTAGGCGCTCCCCTATCCTAAGCACTAAATCAATTGCAAGTAAAACAAAAGCTCTTCTCTATAAAGCATGTATTCGCAGCGCGAGCACGTACGCGTCCGTCACTTGGGCTACAGCAGCGAAATAAAACATTAGATTCCGCACTAAAGCTGAACGCAGAGCTGCATGTCGCCGAGAACCAAGCCGCACATACAATAATTTCCTGAAATAGCTAGAACTACCACCTATCGACCACTTTATACTAGCCTCAGCAACAGACCAAATTACAAAAGATATTTGCACATCCAGAACTGAAGCCCGCTGCCTACAACCTCCTAAAAAGTCTAACTAAACGCCTTATCAAGAAAAAGTAACTACTTAATGGCCTAATAAAACTCCACTCTTTAATTCACGTGGAGCGGACAAGCCCCAAGCTATTTTTTCTGCCCCTGCTCCACACCCTCCAAACTCTTATACTATTTCTCAATATAACCAAACTTAATTTAATCAAATCACCACACAAAGCAACTCTGCCGCGTCTCACGACGCAAAATAAATGAACAAACTAATGCAAGAGTTTTTTGCAAGGCCTCGTGCATACGAAGCAGGGCTCTGATTCGAACTCACCACACAATAACCCGGCGGTAGAGCGCCAATCAGGGCGCAGGACGCCCAGAACGTGTAAGAAACCACAAGAGGGAATAATATGTCTGTTAACACTGTCATAAACTTACTTGTGAAGTGTTATGAGTTTACACTGGCAATAGTGATTTGAATGCGGGTCGTGTTTCAGGCACGCAGAAAAAAAAGTGGACTATCAGGCGCCCAGATCATGACTCTGGCCGCGGAAGCCTACGACATCAATATTTTTTAATTCTTTGCTTGCTCTGAAGTATAGCACAAAATCATTCAGAGTACCGAAAACATTAATTCACAGCAGTCACTTAATTACATCTTGAACTAAGAATTTTTTTTTAAATCATGCTGGACAATGAAAATTTCCAGCGTCAAATTTTATTTTTGCTTCTTGAAGCGAGGATAAGACGGTAAACAATGAGTGAAAATAGCAAAAGAAACACAACACGAACTTAGTATCTTTATTACTCGCATCAGGTGAGACGTTAGGGTGACCAAAATCAGCAGTGTACGTTATTCATCATTCTCACTGCCCAACATATTTGCGCCATAAATAAGTATAGACGATTCTCTCTTTCTTGAAGAAACTTGATCGCCACGAGAAGGAACTTTCAAAACTAGTTTTTCCAATAATATAACTTTTTTACGGCAAACAGTCAATTTTTAACTTCTCAAGAATGTTGGTTGTAATAACCTAATCGTAACATCTTCTGCAATTATAGATTTTCATATTACGAAAATGCAAATAATGATAGTGTTAATATTATTTTAAGTCTATCTTTGATTATTAACTTACTTAGAACAACGCACATGTTTCACGGATGCCTCTGTTTACACAACTGACTCAGTGTATCTGAGAAAGAAGTGTCAGTTTATAAATAAACTTAATAGTCGCATTTCGTAAGACGACTTCCATTTGAGACCGTATGTGTGTTTCTTTGCATGACATAAGTCTCCCGGTTCCATTATGTTTGGACGTCACGATGTGTCGTGTCATTGACGCCCTTCAACTCTTATTGTTAACTTTTTTCTACATCAAAGGAACTGCAATTAAACCTACAATCTTACATCTGTTTTACTACATTCAATAACCTTATTAAAATTCTTAATTACTAAATATGAAATAGACAAAATGGAAAAGTTTTGGAAACACACATCATGTCAAAATTTTTAGGGGTAATGTCTGGTATTGAATTTTGGCCGTTCGTAAGATCAACCGAAATTGTCGAAAAACATATGTTGTAGAGAGTAGCCACTGTTGCCGGATCGTTCACTTCTACCATTATCATTTAACAACATTCTCTACTAACGTTTTTAGTTGATGAGTCCGTCTTTTGAATGACTTGCATGACATAATACACACGCGGATCCCAAAACCTTAGAGAACTCAGTGAAGTAGTTTGTTATAGGGTCAATCCATTTTAAGTTGCCCAGCACTGTTCGCTCAACCATCTAAAAAAATCATATTTTGTATATTACGTTCTTTATGTTTCGGTTGTTCAAAAAATATCTTTCTTTTATTTATTTATTGTACTCGGTTTACAAAAGGCGGCAATTATTGTTTTACGCCGTGCGTCATTTTTCGCGTTTGTAGACACTTACTCTTTTCTAAATCACTTTGTTTCGGGTTGTTCTAGCATTCTAGAATAAAAGGCATTGGATTCAATACACTCTGTCTTACAAATCGAAATATTATTTATCCACCTTCTATATTTTGTTTGAATGGAATTGAATAGAATCACAGCCTTAATTTTTTCTGTGCTTTTACACATGACACTTTAGTTACTTTTTGTAAAATATCATTGGTAAATAACGCACTACTTGAAAATTACATCCTCTCAAAAATTGGAGTGTTTTATTTTTTCCACATTTTCAACTGTAATATCTTTGTTAGGGGACCTGATAAAATATGAAAACTTTACAAATCTACATAACTGTGATATCAAACGTCAGTAAAAAAATTAACTTTTAGATTTAATTCGAATTAATTATTTTTTAATTGTTAACTTATGCATTCTTTTCTTATGTCTTCATTTCCACATTGAAGTACATTGTACCAAGTAGTAAGCATATTATTTTGATGCTATGTACCATTGATATTTTACAAAAAGTAACTATACTGTTATGTGTAAAAGCATAGAAAAATTTAAGGATGTGATTCTACTCCTTCTTTGAAAAAAGTTTCCACCATTAAGTAAGTCAATTTTGACAAAAACTACAGATTCGTAAATAAATAGGCAAGGCAATGGGCAATCAATACGCAAGGCAAGATTCAAAGCTCAACGAAGAGAGGCTTGCAGGAATCACTGGATGGCATGTGCCTTATTTGAACAATTTTTGCTGCAACCTAAAAGACTCAGGCGGGAATGGACATTCGAAAAATTCACGCAACAAGCGGCATGAAGACTGACTGAATTTGAAAGAATTCTAAATAAAGTAATGAACTTAATTTAGTGATTAATGCATTTATATAGTTATTCCCATTCAGGTTTATCTGAATTGAGATATCCCGAAATTTTGTTACCTCAACATCAGCCAATTACATTTGGTTCATTTTCAATGAGGCATGCTATATCCTGTTTGAAACGCAGACATTATTGAAATCGTTTTTCATTCATTTACTATTGATATGTTATTACGAAACCAATTTAAAACATATGCTATAGTACTATTAAATTTTCTTTATTGGAAAGAATAATCGTGTCATCAGCAAACAGTGCTCTTACGTTCGTAATGGACGAGAGCATATCGTTTACGTAGAAGAGGAAGAGGATATGGCATACAGATCACCGTTCGGAAACCAATAGTTGAAAAGAAATTATTTAAAAAATGAGTAAATAGTGTTCTTTCGTTCCAGTACAATATTTCTACTATTTGTAATCGATTTTTGAAGTACGAGGATATCCTCAGGAGAACGTATAGGTATTCCCTAAAACAAGAAAACATGCGTAAAATTGTTTTTCCCTGTACGTCACATAGTTTTTCTGCCGATAAATAAACAAGCAAATACACAAACTAAATGAATTGATAGATAAATGAAAATCACTTGTGAATTATATTTGTAATTATAGGGCATTTATTGTATTGCAGATATTCCATAGCAAGAATGAGTGATTATTATCCAGACCGAGCTCCTATGCCTGGATTTAGTGGTATGTAAATATTTTCGTTTTATTTTAATTTTATATTTTATGCAGTTTTATACATATGTGTAATTATTCTTATCGGGCTGATTATACAAAACATAAGATTCACATGCAATAAATTATCAATTTTAAATATCAGCAAGGCAAATGTTAGTAAAGTATTAGCAAGAGTGCCATATATTTAACGACAAACATTCCTCTTACGATTTGTTCACTAACAACAAATGAAACTTGAGACATCGAAAAACCAGAGACCGGTGATAAGAGTTTTTATGGCGCTAATTCACCGTTTTTAGGCGCACTTTTACATAATTATTTTCTTACGAAGTATTCGTAAGGCGAAAAAATAAAAATTACGTTTTTAATAGCTTCCTCCCAATGTAAAGGCATACAATCTCTGTCCTATTAATGAGGCATAAGATATTCATGAGATAACTCATTTTGGCATTGTACAGCTTGGATGTCGGGAACAGTATTCATTTTATAATGCCGTTTAATATAAAATTATTTTATTGGTTCTTATACTTTATTTGGTAAAAAATAAATAGAAAGTTGGTTTTAAAATAATACGTGTCCATGTCTATTGTCAGTTGTAGAATTAATATACGGAACATTCGGATTTAATAAACTGACAATATCTGTATTTATTCTTCTTTCACTGTTAATAACACTTTTTGGTGTCATATATTTTTATAGGCCAGCAACGTGCACCAGCATCAGCTCGAGACTATTCACGCGGGGGCCACTACAGTGGACACTCAAATGCTCCAGCAGCTTCAACTTCCCACAACGTGCAGCAGTATCCAACACCATCATCGCGTACTTACAACGCTCAAAACATTCCTCCAAATGAAAACCATGAGCTAAATCCTAATGAAATATCTGGTCCCCATAACAACAGTTACTCTGATCTTCCAGATGACCAATCTTCTCCTCGATTCATTGGAAACTCAAGTAACATTGGTCACGCTGTTCAGCAGTTCCCTCCACGGGACGACTATCAGCATTCATCTTCTGATATGTCTCAACCTCAAACATCTTCAGATGTACAAAATCCAGACCCAAATGTTAGGAATCAAACTCACTTTAAAGAACTATTCGACTATCTTGAAAGGCTGCGTAACTATCATTTTTACTGGCATCAACAATCTCTGCACTACCGACATTATATACAATCTCAATTAAAGCGTTTACAAGAGGAGTGGAGACATTACACTCAAGTACAACAAGATCTCTACATTCAGCAGAAGCAATGTCAAGCACAACTAAAACATATTCAGCAGCGTGGCTCACGCCAATTCAATGTCTCTCATCAATTTCACTCAAATGCTATTGAAAAACGCATTGATCAGCTCGAAAAACAGCGTTTGGAGCAGATGCGATTGCAAGACCTTCTTCTTGGGAAACAAAACCAGTTACACCAACAAATCCAAGAAATGGACCAGTACCGACAAGTAAATGTTCATGAAAGTTTGCATCAACAATTTCACGAGCTACAATGTGGAATTCAGCAGTTCTATCTTCAGCTGGAGAAAGATAGGAGAGAATTCCACTTGGAGTATGAAGAGCAGAAATTTCAATTGCAAGAAACCATACGGTTTGAGAACAATGAAATATTAAGGCAGCTTCGTGAATTTGAAAGTAATGTATACGCTCAGATTGAACATATCCAACGGCAGCAGGAACATGAAAATGAATTTACACAACAGCTTCATCAAATGCAACAGGATTTGCTAGCGCGGGTTCAGGAACTTGAACAGGCCGCACAAGAGGATGTGCAAGAAGAGCAACTGCAAGTACAACCTCAGATTGTTCCTCTTAATGTCCCGGATCAGATCCACGCTCATGGTGGCCTTGGATTAGATGTGGAGATGGATCCACCGGCAGTTGATGATCGAGACCCCAACGCTCTACATCATCTGGAACAAGGCCTCCAACAATGGTTTCAATGGATCCAGCAAAACCCTCAACCATTAGTTGGCCATGTAGCCAACATTCACGCGATGTTGGAAAACAACCCACAAAACCAGCTGTCTCTTCAATTGCTGGTGCTGCAGTACGTGATGAATTTCAGGGCTTACATGAAGCAAATACGTCGCGATGTGATGACACAGCACCAAATTAATGTTCTTCAGAATGACCGCTTAGAGAGATTGGTAAAGCAATTGCAACAACAAGTGGCTGCCCTATGGCACCAAGTAGCTAATCATCATAGAATACTCACTCAACTGCAAGAAAGGCAGAATCGTCAAAATTAAGTCACGTGTAAGCCTGGAGTTTTTCAGTGTTTTTCAGATGCCGCACGTAAAGGCAATATACTAATTACACCTTTTCTTATTTTTCATTAATGCTATATTCTTTAGTATCGAGTATATGTGATTTTGTACCCAATCCAGCAATCCTATCAGATTATTTATCTGTAACATCTGAGAGAGAGCGTGGAGAGAGAGAGAGAGACTACATATCTAAAATCATGCAAGCTCAACATTGCAAACCTGTAACAAATTATTTACTCGTGAGATATTCCTATACCTAGCAAATTAATAATCGTATTTCAGAACCATTGCTATTGCTAACCAAAATCATGTATAAATGTTGCATTTACGTATGCTTAAATTACTTTTAATATTTTTTCACTGTCCTTTCAAAAGAATGACAAAAATTAGAGCTTGAAAGGTACGAAATGGGATATAATAATAAAATCAAAGTGTCACCGTCAGTCCGAAGAGCAAACTGTCTGTGTTGTCTGGGTTATAAACCGTATATGTACTTGCCATCCAGAAGCATGCAACAGAGCTCTAAAATTCATCTCACGGAAGGTGGGAAATTACAAACACGCGTAGTAGAAATGCTATCAAAAGCGCGGCAGTATACAACAAATAAGTTAAAATTCAATTTTTTCCGCAATAAATGTCATTAATTCAAACTACAACAACAACAACAATAATAGTAATAATAACAATAATAATGATTAATGAAGAAAGATGAATTCTATAAAACATGAAGAATTCTATAAAACATATTTACATATTAAAACTGTCAAATTTGGAACGGCAATAAAAGAAAATTTAAGTTATTAAACGTTGTATACTCAGAGTTAAAAAACTAGTTTTAATAATTTAATGAATTTTAAAAGTTTACCTGCATGTTGAATCAAATTTTAATTAATTGTTTTAGATTGGCAATTAATTATATACCTGGGCATTGCGTATAAAATAATGAAGCAATTATAAGTGTCAAGTGAATTATATATTGTAATTTCAGATGTTATGTATCAGTGTTCTGTCAACTCTTGTATTTTTGTGTTCCAATAAATATCAAAATGCATATTTTCTTTTATTTAGCTAATGATCACCAGACAATTCAGAATAGTTATGTAATTTTCGTCTGTAATAATACAATATCTAATTAGTAAGACCGGATGACCCTATAAAGTTATGATTTCTGAAGAGTATAATCATCACTCATTTTCAATTTGCATGTATCATAACAGGTTTTACTGCTATTAAATGCTCATAAAATTAGCCAACTTCATTTCATAAGAAATGTGTAAACCACAGAATTAATTAGATTGGAAATAGATTAAATATATTGTTAAAAAGCCCATTGTTTGTACGACCTAAAATCCTCCTATTTGACACCTCTGTTTTCACTCTCAATCCACTATCAATGTCTTTCATATGATAATTTTCAGAAATGGTTCCCTGCACCTGGCGCCATGCTCGTCACGTGAGCCTCCTGCTAGAAATTGTTCTACAGGACAAGCTTGATTCACAATCTCTTCTTCATTGCGGCTAACAATTTTTAGAGGATCCTTTACCTCCTCACCTTTAACAATAAACTGGAATGTGCGAAATCTTAAACTGTATTTTAATTAGTATCTTCAGAAATGTCCTTAGATGTTTTAAGACGTATCTTAGAGAGTCGAATTTTTCCCCATCGAATGTTTTTTTCTAAACTGTGTTCCGCGAAAAATTAATTATCTGCGAGGGTTGCATTAGTGTTTCGTGTTTTGTACCAGCCTCATGTATCTTCACAGCATTATCATTGAAATTCTACGAGATTTAGATAACATTAAGATGAGCTTTTCTATATGAAACATGGTTATCGTATAATACATCAATAAAACAAGTACGAATATAGAATTAGTTCCGCCAACTGAAATCAGTGTCCAACTGGCAAAAAACAAGAAATATTAATCACATTGTATTTCAACATTTCAATTTATCGTGCCGATGGTTTAATTTTGAGAGTAATTCATTTTATTAAAAAAAATTGTTTTATTCAAAAAAGCGCCATTGGATGTCATAATTTAAAACATTCATTTAAGAAAATAGTACAAAAGTGTCTATTATTGTTACACTTATTCTAATATATCACAACACTGAATGATTGTTCCACTATGACCCAGAGTTCAGTACATATTCTGTCAAACGAAAAGTGTTCCATCCAAAGTTTTTAACATTGGAGAAGAGGGAGTGAGTATTAGTTCCGAACGCATCCACTACTCATGTCATTAGTCGCGTTAAGGTAGTGCATGTTATATTCCCCGGGACGCCGAATTGTCCGTTCTTTCGACTTTCACGATTGCTAGAGGGGTTTTCTCCTCCAGGTATCTCCAGATGCGAAACACCGCCGAAGCCGGGAGACTCTCTATGCTCCAGACTGGTTTCCCGACATCTATGGTACTATAGTGCATGTGTGTATGTATGTAAGGGAAGAGAGAAAGAAAAGGATGAAGAAAAGATCGCGCGCTGTCCGTGACCCTTTTATTAGGGTACGGTTCTGGCATTTATCTGGTGTTGATCGAAAACTATTAATCGGATCAGCCGGCTACTGGAGTTCTCCAGACAGCGGTTAAATTCGACCTAGCTGTATAGCTAGTGTAGAATATCCGCCACGGGTACCACATGACGGGTTTGTACCACATGACCTCCCGATTGAAAACGTTACATAAACACTGGTCGAAAATTATTTACTCGTATTAAAGTAATCCTGATCGCAATGCCTTTGGGCTCGGAAATCACGCCTTCCTGCACATTCTTGCCCAAATACGCCAACGCCTGCACACAAACTGGATTAGTAAACCGCATTAAAACAGACTGTCAACAGAAGTACAAGGGTCTACGTTTTTTACTCCGGCGGTAAATGTCTCATTTCTGCACAAAATGTACAGTCATATGTGAAAATAATGTCGTAACATGATATTAATAGAAAGGTGCTGATATCCATGTGTTTTTCAAAATTCCATAAATAAGTAAAATTGTGTAAGCAAAATGTTTCAACAGTTCGGAAGTCGCTATCAGAATTTGTCATCAGCATATTGCCAGGAAGTGTCTTCAAAGGAAACAGATTTTTAAATTGTGACGGATTGTCCCGAAATAGACAGGCGTCATCATGTAAATGCCGGGGTGGCCATTCTTTTCTTGGAACACATTTCACATTTTTTTCCAGAATTTCAGTACTTCTTTTATTTATCCATAATAAGATTTATTGAGTATTTCTCAGACCAAAACAAATTTTGTGGTCTTTCAACAGTTATAATAAAGTCTTCTCATTAAATTTATTATTTTGCAGTTTAGATCTATTACATAAACACCTTAATCTATTTTTGCAATTAATCACATCTAAATAATAACTAGGATCTCGTAACTTTTCTTAAAAACATAACCTAAATTATATGTTGAGTAAATTCAATTTAAAAGACATTATTTTAGGTTATAGTGTTATACTTCTCTGGGATCTTATTTATTTTCATATTTACCGCTCACTGAAATATGCATTCGTGACCTGGCAACTATTCCGTCTACGCTTTCTATTCTACACACTCTCAAAGCCGATCTTTTAAAAGCCTTCACACACGTGAACATTGAATTAGAACAATATATCAGAAGGCTCGAAGAACTTGTTTGTACACAGAGGGTTGGACAACAATAGGCAACACCCTGGAACATTTCATCGTCCATCCGCGAAAACAAAAACACGTTCACCACTACCAATCATGACTGAAAAAGTGCTTTCTGAATTAGAACACGACACTGAGTTTCGGTGCTTTTCTAGTCCTCAGTGCTCCCTCCGATTATACTCATGTCTATCTACAAATCAATACAAATAAGCTAACAAGTATAAACAAAGTAATGAACTATTTTCGTAACTTCGCCCGCCAATGAACAAGGACATTTCCACAGATCCCTTTAAAAAGTTACTAAGTATCGCTGTCAGCCACGAACCTCCTTGTTCAGTGGGAAGTTTCATCCAACGTGTGTGTTTAAACCTAACAGGTTTGCCGACGTGACCAGTAAGTTGGACAGACATACACACACAAAAACTCTTAACAAACGGGACCCAGTCAGCATCACAGGAGAACAGAATGACATTAACATGGGTAGTCACTTTACACCTGACCAACATGTAGATAAACTACAACTTGTTGCGTAATCACACACACACACATTATAGTCTGGACTCTGCCCTTCTGCTTCAACAAACCCACACAGTGCAACGAATAAAACACGCCAACAACAAATTCAAACTCTAGGCACAAATATTAAACAATCTGAGCAAAGATTTCGGCCGGCAATGAGCGAGCCGCCGGGTATAAAATATGCCGACTCGCTCACGCCGGCGGGTTTTGCTCGTGAAAACCTCGCGCTTTGTTGAAAATTCACGTCCAGGCTGGCGCGTATTCGTGAGTTGCATGGGTGACGAGTCACATGAGTGGCGGGGTAGAAGGGGGCACTCGAGAGGTAAATGTGTATCCACAGGTGTGTATGATGGCGGCTGGCGGTCGGGAAATACCGGAATGTGTGTACAGGGGTCGTCAATGATGTGCATTATTTTGTAAATAAACTTGAATATACTGTTCATGTCTGTATTACGTACTTCCACGACGCCACACTCACATCCTTTCACATCCTTCGCAGTGTCTTGCCCAAGACCCATCTCCATCCTCCCCTAGTTCTCTTCCGTCTTTCGGACCTCTTTCGAATCCACTTTTACCTAATCCCTGTAACTAATCCTTGTACTTCCTTTTCTAATATTTATCCCTCTTCACCTGTCGCCTTACCTGCCTCTCTGCACTTGGGGTAAAAACGAGACAAATAATGACTATAGTAGTCAGATGAAGAAGAAGAAAAATATACGTGTAGATACACTAAAAAATCGTATAATGAATCGTAATATTCCATTTCTTTGAAATAAAATTTTGTTCCGGCAGCATTACTCTGCGTTCCAAGTCAAGTAGATGCTTTACAGAATATCGGTTACCTCCAAATGAAATTAATTATCTCAAATTTCTAGTTGTTATCTTGCATAATCCTATTTCAGAGCGAGGGAATAAAGTAAGGACCTTGCAGAATCCTATTGCAGAGCGAGGAAATACAATAAGGCCTTGCAGACGGAGGTTCGTGTTAAAAATTATATAGATTCTACCTTCTCAAAATTATATTGGTATCTTTCTTCTTCAACAAAGCGATCTCTCGAGTACTTCATTTCTTTACACAACATAGAATTAACTTTGAACAAAATTAATAATCGCTCTTTTGAATCCACTGTTGAATGTGTGGAGGTATCAACATAGATTTTCTGAGTGAATATCGCAAAAAAAAGAATTTTCACAATTTAATTCATTAATTTAGGTATTACTGTGAATGTTGGGTAATATTTCGAAATTGAGTATATTTTTTCTGCCCCACCCTCTACTCCCGTTTCAATCGACAAGAATATAATCTGGGAAAGAGTTCTGCCCAATCAGACGATTTCTAGCCGCCCTCCAAAAGCCTTAAATTTTGAACTTAGTACACGCAACAACAAAATTCTATTAAAAAGCGGGAACCTGTTATCCACCGAGAAAATTTCCATTTTCTTGTTTCACAATTTTTGTGACTCATTCAAGCATCCCCAGAAATTGTTTAAAACATTCAAAATAAAATGTCTCAAGAGTTCATTCAATAAGTTCTTAAATAACATAAAAAATTAAAGAAATATTAGCGGCCGTCCGAGGACTGGCAAATTGGCTTTGCAGCTCAAGAGATAGAAACCTGCAAAACGTTATTCTTAACTAATATGTATCTACATAAACAAATTAATTATAGATCTCATTCAATTTTTTTCACCAGGCAATGTTAATAGCCGGCCATATTTCTTGGAATGTATTCTTAGACTACGTTCATTTCTGTTACGTATCAATAGCATAGTGCGTAAACATTGTATGTCCATTAAGGGTCATTTTGCAGTTAATTTAACTTTTGAAGACCTCTCGTTCTAACCTATCTGGTGTGCAAAGATTGCCAGTTCATATAACAGGGATAGTTTTACTCAAAAGCAAATATTGTCGCTCCATAAGTGGCATTACCTTTACAAACTATTAAGCAGAATTTTCTCGAAACTAGGAATTCTGAGCATACAATAAGTACGCACTAAGCCATTGATATACATTCAGAAACTTCCAGAAAGCAAATTTTGTCGATAAAACTCAGGTTAAGCTGTTCAACAATGTTGTCGATTCTCATATAAATCAGTACAATATGGAGAAAACTCGAAATCCTGCACTCTTTTCGCCACGGCGATTCATTGCGATCATCATTGAAAACGTTCAAAGAACGCAGCTTGTACAGATCAACAATTTCTTGCCTCTAACACAGGATGAAGTGACTCAGGTCATCAACTGTCACTATAGATCTGACCGGGAGATTCCAGGGTTCGAATCACGACAGTGGCAAATTTTCGACTCTAGCAGCTACGGAAAACTCAACCGCTGAGAAAAAATTTAGCGGTCGGCTGCTCTGATCGATAATTTTCCGTGGTTAATACCACGGAATATTTCTGTGGCTAATACTTCGATTAATACCAGACAAATGCTGGAGTACCCTAACAAATGAGCTACGGACCGTGCGCGATCTTTCCTGTCTCTTCTTTCTCCTATCCTCACCCCTCGCTTACGCACACACACTTACACACATTTCACCAAGATCAGTCGGGAACTTAGAGCTCGTCCTGCCTGGGGCGGTGCCCACTGGTGGGAGATATCTAGATGAAGAAATCCCCGCAAGGTGACGTGTTGTTCTGTGCCGGATCACACCATCTAGTGGGGGGAGAAGGCCGCCTCATTTGAAAACAAATAAACACTACATTTACGGGACTAACGATAACAACTTTTTGACGCGCCCGGAAACACGAAATTATCCTTGTTCTCTAACACGAAGTAATAGGGACGAGAAGACCGAGACGATATATCAAAGAACCCCGGTTCGAAAATGCCTCTTGGGAGGTGTCCAGAAGCACTTCCCCGCGCAGAGTACGGCGCGGCGGCGGTTCAGCCCGCAGAGGGGGGGGGGGGGGAGGATGTGAAAAAATCCTGATCGGAGATCATCGCGGTACTCTTAATTCACATGAATCGTTTGGCGCAGTTACCCATCACGTGCGCTCTCCACGGTTTTTCAGAAGGAAAAAAAAATTAATCACTTTACAGATGATTCTGCACAAAACGAAAACTTTAGTCAGATGTTATACCCACAGTCCGCGGCGGACATATTATATTGGGTGATTAACATATTTCAAAATCCCTAGAAAAAGGACATGAGGGGTTTCTGCACCAAGCGATTCACACACTGAGGTAAAATTAAAAACTTACTATAAAACCAGTAACAGGAGTTAAAATTGTTTAATCGCTCTGAAACATTGAATATTTGTTAATTTGAAATACAATATGAAGAGGAGCTAAAAGAGATTTCTATCCCCAAAATAATAACCTCTGTAATATTTATGCAAAGTAAATTATGGAATATATTGGCATGGAATATGTGCAAAATGTTGGAGAAACATCAAAGGAGGTAATTTAAATGCGTCATTATAATTTAAACTATGACAATTTCATCCATTTATTGAAGTTAACGAGAATCACGAGGAAGATTAAAAAATGTCAAGATATTTCAAAGCTATTCATAAATTGAATAATACGTTCAAAAAATGATATTATAATATAGAAATATAATATAAAAGATAAACACAAACTTCGAAAACGACTGCTTGCACACCAACATGGCAGCCCAACTCCATACTAACACGTAGGAACAAGATTCATTCAATTGATTTATTCAAATTTTTAATTGAAACTTTTCTCTTCCAACAGGATGTTACTAGGATTTTTATTTAAATTATTTTAAATCTTTGTGCAACTACAAGGTCATAAGCGATCAAAATCTCATTTACAACTTTACATTAGTTTAAAATTTACACATTTCATTACATTACATATCATTGACTTTTAAAAATTTATAACATACTATAATAGGATTTTTCTAATATAGGATAGTTATAATAGGATTGTTCTTTGGTAAAATGTTAATAATTTGCATCTTAATGGTCAGACATTCAAAGCTGTACATTTTTCGGGAAATAAACATTCAATTGTGCATAATAATTCATTTGCAATGAACAAATTTTGATAGTATGCTCTACACGAAATGTAGACGAATTTTAACGGTAACAGTACTTTTTACTTTCTCGCCTTACGAAGTCTTCGTTCGCCAGAAAAGGCCGAAATTTCGCGATAAAAATTTATTTTATTATAAAACTTACTAATGATGCGTTCAAACTTGGGATTTATTAACCACACAACGAAAAATGTTCGTGACTATGGTACATCTTGTATACTACTTAAAAACCCTGAAAAGACACAAACTTCAGTATGCCTCTGTAGTTTTGCTCCGTCTTTTAATTGAAACATATTAACAATATTACAGCAGTTGAACATAACTTTTGAAAGCGTCTCGTATGTTAATAATCGAGCGATGTTTATTTCGGAGACTATGATCAGATTTTAAAATCTGTACCACTGCAGTAATGGAACTGAAAGAAAATTTTTAATGATTTACCTATTTATTTACCTATTTTGTATAAAATAATCAATGGTTATATTGACGGCGAATTATTCATCTGGTTAACTTTGAAGTTGCATGTAATACATTTAAATTTTTTCCCACTTTTCACATTTAACTAATGAGATTCAACTTACGTAATAATTACTTAATATAAAGAATGTTGCGGACAGATATTTTGGGGAAATATATTTGAGAGTGGATTACGATAGTGTCGATTCTTTTCATTGCAACATTTTTTCTCGCTCCAGTTTACTTAATTTTTTTTTATTACTGTGGCTTGTTATTTTTATTTATTTTACTTGTGTACCTCTACCTTTATTATTTCCTTTTGCCTTATTATCTTTTATATTACTTTGTCCATCTTAAGTACGTTATTCCCACTTAAAAATAATAACGTCCCTGACACATCATAAAGCAGTATATAGAGTGATTTATTGTTTGCGCATGTGTTATTGTAGTATTTACTTCAAGGATTGAGAAAACTATTCTCAAATTAATAATACTGAATATTTTCTGAAAAAACGAGTAATTACATTCTATGCAATGTCATAATGCTATTAAGAAGGTTACCTAGAGAAGTACGGTATGAGAGGGAACTGCTGGAGAACTACTTATGCTTCTTGCACCCACAGCTTAAAAGTATATTTTTTTATTGTGAGTATTAGTGCTTTCAAATGGAAATACATATTTCCGCTTAATATCCATTTCACAAAATATAGTGTTTATTTTCATTTATAATGAAATTTTAATTCAAAACATAATTTGTAAAAAAAATATTTTAAAGGCGTTTTTATTAACTAACGGATTCCAAAAAATACACATTGTCGAGGTTTCTTGTTTTTAAATTCAGCCCGTGTAAATCCACAGAGAGAAATGTCTTTTGAGAAAGATTCAAGAATGGATATTCTTACACCTTCGTGGCTGCAAACAAAATGAACAGTGGGTCAAGAAATTCAAACCAGTTGCCAAAATGGGTAGCGGGATAGAGTAGCCATCAATAAAATAGCCTTATCAAGTTTAAAACTTTACATATATTCACACATAAACGAAATCAAGAAATTACTCATTGACTTGATTATGCTTTACGTAAACTCTTCTGATGTACCTTTTCTTGGATATGTTACTTGGTCGAATAAAAACGAAATAGTGCTCTTGGTACAACAAAAACGGAAGAGAAATTTCATTGATCATCAATACATTTTTTTTGAAAACGTAACGCAACTTTAACCTTAGTGTGTTCTGGTGAAAAATACTAACGTAAGTTCTGTAGTGAGGCCAACAGAGCCGACATAAAATAATTTACTAAACAGATTTGTTTGATTCCAAAATTGTTTCCGATAACTCAGCAATTTCAATGTTTATATTTGCAAATTAAAAGAAAAAGAAAACTTTCTGATATGTACAGAAATGAATATTTCATATCATCTTACATTCGCTTTCGAGTATAACTGGGTTATACACACGCCCCAATATTTAAAACATGTAATAAAATATATTTGAAACAAATAATTGTTAATTACATGCTATACTACACTAAACGTTTGTATTTAAAAATTATGTTAAATTATATATTAAAAATTTAGAATTGTTCCGGAGGGAGGTCCCAAAACGGTTTAGAGTTTAGGGGCTGCAATACATTCGGTCGATAAAGACGAGTTAAAGCTAGTGGTGCCAATAATTGGAACTTTTCTCATTATAGATTATAAAATTATCATTTGTTAAAAACATTTTTACATGTTTTACAATAAGGTATTTTCTCATTTAAATATATTGGTAAGTTCTCTCCCATCCAATTTATATTTTGTTCTTATTAATTACATTTTTCACTTAAACTCGAACTTCAATGATTTGCATTCTCTGTTATTGTTCTTTTCTATTTTGTTAATGGTTTAAAAATTGTATTTAATACCTTCAAGGTAGTATTTTCTATTCTAGCGAAACTTTTCAGCTAGACCACGTTAAGCCGCTGGATAACTCTAGAGCCCGGCTGCTCTGATCAATAGTTTTCTGTAGTTTCTCCTATGAACACCACGCGAATGCCGGAGCAGTTACCCTAACAAAGAGGCCACTGCTCTTGCGCTATCTGTGCTTCCACTTTCTTGTACTTTCTTCACACTTTACTTATACACACACAATTACATGTACTTCACTACCACACTTGTTGGGAACTAGCGTTTTTCCCTGCTGGGTCGGTACCCCGCTGGTGGGAGATACCTAGTTAAGAAAAATCCCCGCAAGCCGACGGAAAATCGGTGTCGGATCTCGCCAACCGGGGGAAATCACCGCCACCTGCCGCGACAAACAACATGTACTATACTTACTAGGCTAATGACCTTAGCCGTTGACACTCGGAATCAGCAATCAATCAATCGATCAGCCATTAGTGAACCCCCACATCTTGTGAGCATGCTCCAACACTGGGTCATGTACAATATTTGGAAATTAGAGTAGTTTTAGTGTAATTTTGCGATTAATATAGTCAATTTTTAATCAAGAAGTTTGACAAGAACGGCTCAAATTTTTCCTTCACTTCTTTCTCGAATAATGTACGTTCACAAAACGAGCGCAGATCCCATTGTTGCTGAAGTCCCTATTTTTGGAAAACTTCAAAACTTAACATTGCCAAACTATAATATCGTAGTTAGATATTTTTTTCTTTAGTGAAACCTGATCTAAAAATAAATTTTTGAATAAAGTCATGTGCATTTGGGGGGGAGGCTAGTCGATTCCGCATAATGTACGCTCGAAATAAAGGCATTTTTTTTCAAAAACAGCTCTATATTTTTACATCAATTTTTTTCCTCGGATAGTCTAGTGGGTCGACACTTCCAGCAGCGATCAAGCAAGTGCGGGCTGTGCCGATTGAATGGATTATGCGTAGAAACGCTCCGCCGCACTATCTGGAAGAAACGGTGTTCAAAGGGGCATTAGAGTGTGGTTTATACACTGCGTTTCGTGAGAAAGTTTGGGGCTTAAACTTTTCACAGACAACTGATGGAAAGATATGTTTAAGTATTGCGTCGCCCTTGTTCTCCATCGTGAACACAATGATTCAATTCACAAGTAGCACTTAGTTAAGACCAGGAGAGGTGATTCAATGCATCAACGTATATCACCGCAGTGCCTCTAACCAAGAGGTTCTAGGTTAGAGTGCCGACGGTGGTAGCGTTTTCGCCCCAAGCTAGTCAGCTACGTCGAGGTCAGTCGCTGTCTGGAGGAGAATTCTAGCGGGCGACTGCTTTCATCGGTAATTTTCCAATGCGAATGTCGGAACGGTACCCTAACAAACGGGCCACAGATCGCGCGCGATCTCTTTCTCTTCATACTTCATCGCTTACTTACACATACTTACATGCACTACACTACCACACATGTCGGGAGCTAAGAGCTTGTCCTGTCTGGGCGATACCTCGCTGGTGGGAGATACCTAGTTGAGAAAGTTAAGTCTAGGTTATATGAAACATATTGACAGTCGATAGGTAGATTTTAATGTGATGTTTTAAACAAAATTTCTAATTAACATAGATTATTTTTGTTTTTCTGACATTTTTTCCCGCCATTCTTGAAGCGAACTTTTATTTTATCTAAATATCTAAAATTTGGTCCGAATTCAACAATCTAAAAAATATCTAAAAGGGAATATTTGAATCTACATTTATAAAGAAAATTATTTTGAAGAGAAAATTACAATTATTGTTTTGTACTAACGTGTAATGCAGGAATGTCCAACTTAAGGCTCCAAGAGTGATCCGGCCCCACGTAGTCAATTATATTGGTCCAACAAACAAATACAATATTTTTTGTTTGATAAATAAAATCACAGTCAACTCAAAATAAATTATACGTAATTTGCAGTCAATATTTCGGCACACAATACATATCAAAAACTTATTGATATATTCCAATATATTGAAAACAAGTGGTTCTATCATCACATACTTTTCTGGAAGTAACTTATTACTTATAGAAAAAAGATTTACCTGCTTTGTCGAAGGGTCTACAGTGCGAGCTTTTCTGTCCAAAATAGTCGATTTTTTTCGCAGCACTTCCATACGTTCTCTCTACGTATACAGTAGAGGGGAACAGTAATAATTATCAGATTCCAATCTATATATACTGAATAAATACATTCCAAGTTGAGAACGCTATATTACTCTTAAAACCATCTTAACGTCGGAACCTCATTATTTATTATCATTGCATTGTGAATCTATTGTGACTAACAGAGTTTAAATGTGAGGATTTCAAAATTAGAATTTATGTGAATTTATACTAAGAATATTCATCACTATTGCAATCATAGAGTGTACTTTATTTAATTTTATTATTTTTAATATTGCTTTTTACTTTATTCGTTTTTAAATTGTAAAGCACTCATCGCCATTACTTCATTACGCAATAAAAGAACTAGTGGTGCCACAACCGCACATACTTTCTCGCATTGTTTCTAAATTTGAAATTTTCGAAAATTCAGATAGATCAACGATAACGAAACCTGCGTCATTATTTTAATCACCTTACCTGTATTCGTGTACTCCCAGCGTCCACTTAGGCCTTTGTCACATGAGCGTTGCGTTGACGCGAATCACCTAACGCTTATGACATCAGCTGCGACGATGCTTGTTTATACGAGTCACTTCACTCGCGTCGTAGATTAAGATAATCTCATGCGATACGGCACACGGACGCTCCTGGTGACGTGCGTTGTACCCCCAGCTCAAGCGAGTCGCTCAAGCAAGACTCCCGCCAGGCGACGCGCGTTGGCAACAACTTGAACTCTCTAGTGCCTCATAGAAGGGACGAACGATCGTTTTGACTGCTATTGCATTGTGTTAGTTTGATCTCTTTCACTTTATGCTCACAATGCTCGTAGAAACCCATTTATCCATTTGTGCATTAACTGTTAGATTCTCAGTGCTGATTGGTGCCTTCTTCATCGAAACCGAGATTTCCACTTTTTGATTAATCAAATTGATTGTAAATAAGCCAAGTAGGAGTGACACTCCTAATGATTCACCATTTATTTCGCACTTCTTTGTTTTAGAACGCATCGTCAGGAAGCAGCAGAGAAGATAGGATCAATAATTGTAAAACAATAACTTCAACTTGCGGTAAGAGGCCACTATAGGGGGTCTTCATTCACTAACAGAGAATAGTCCTCAATTTAAACGAAGAAGACTTCAGGGCTACGAGGAAGTTGAAGATCATTCCTGTAGATCAGCAACAAATTACAAAACCCATCAAACAAAAAAACCTTATTTATTTTGGATTCGACTGATTCTACCGTCTAGTCTACTGTACAGTCTACCGACTAATTCTACCCAGAACGCTACCTTTGGGAATACCATGGCCATTTCACAAATCTACACTCAAAAAAACTCTCTTTCTCGCTCTGACTCAGAGAACTCTCATCATGAAAATCATGATACCGTTTCACGTACCTTGCCTCCCAAAATCCCATTTACTTTATTAGGGCGTTTAGCTCCAACTTCACTTGTGGCATATGAAGCTCTTTTTCCTCGTTCAACTTTCTCCACCCCTCTTTCTTCCACTTCCCCTTCTCATTATTATCCTTTCTGTCATTCCTGTTGTCCCTACTGTTGTACTTGTAGTTATTATTCTCGATATCTTCTTCCCTATCCTCCTCCACCTCCACCACCTCCACCACTACCACCACTACCACCGCCGCCGCCACCACCCCCTCCTCCTCCTACTTCACCTCCTCCTCTTCCTACTTCACCACCTCCTCCTCTTCCTACTTCACCTCCTCCTCCTCCTCCTACTTCACCTCCTCCTCTTCCTTCTTCACCTCTTTCTCCTCCTCCCCCTCCTCCTACTTCACCTCCGGCTCCTACTTCATCTCCTCTTCCACCAGCTCCTCTTCCAACTCCTCTTTCAGCTTCTCTTCTAGTCAGGCTTCCAGCTCCTCTTCCTCCTTTTCTCCCACCTCTTCCTTCTTCTTCCCCTCCTCCTCTACCTCCTCTTCCACCATTTCCTCCCCCTCCACTCTCTCCTCCCCTTCTCCCTCTTCCACCCTCTACTATCCCTCCACCTCTTTCTCCCCCAACTACTTGTTCACCTCCTCTTCCTTCCCCTGCTCCTCCATATCTTCATCTTCCTCCACCTCCTCCTCCATCACCAACCATTCCTGCACTTGATACAACGGCCCTGAGAAATTGTAGCAACAAAGAATATAGATTTCTACACAGGACAAGAGCTAATCCTCTTCAAAAATTGCGCACTGAATCCCATTTGTGGATTCATCCACGGGATCCTCGATTTCAGGGAAGAGCTTTCCAGAGACGTATAATGGAAACATCAGCCCGACTCTGGCCTCCGACCCCTCGTGCCGGGGCGCACCTTCCATCAGAACATTCGGCACACTTCTCAAGTAATTAACTATATGTCTAATGGTCAATGCTAATAACATAGATTTCTCTCGTACTCTTTGAAGATTACTAACTACTTACATATCAAATGAATGTTTCAACTTCAATTGAATTTCTGGTACATTTTCCTAAAAGGGGACATAACCACCCCTTAACGATCCGTGAATGCTTCCTTGATAAACGTAAGAATGTTTCTGTTGCACCTACAGGAGTTGTAACAAAAATACTTCCATAATAACCAATATGGCTTCTCATGATACAAAGACGTCTGTTAATTGGCAATTTTATTTATAAAATTAAACTTTTGAATAAATAATTTTAATTTCCAGTGCGGCAAGGTTAAGGGAATAAAAATTAATTTTTGAAATAAGTATGTGAGCAGTTGAATGCTATTACAAACTTGGAATATAGCAGCACTTATAATTGAACATTAATTATTATATGAAAAAGAAGAAGAAATTGTGTTACAAATATTATTATTATTACATTGACTGATTTAACAGATATATATTTGTGCCAATTTTGTTACGAAATAGTCAATGGCACATGTAAACATTTGTAAACTAACACGTACACATGATATTTAGTAGCAAATATTGCAGTATTTTAGTACTGTATCAATATTTTATTTTAGTAACCCCTTATATTCTTAAAATGTAAAAATTATTGGAACATGTATTTCAAAAGAAAACAAAAGATATAACTTTGCTATTATTATCAAGTGCATTTTGAAAAGTAGTAAGACTTTATACTCATTTGTTCTTTTTACTTTTAATTATTTAAAATGATATCTTTTATAAGAATATCTAAATGTTCTTATATTATTTGTAATGGTATTGTATGATTTCAAAGTATTTTATTTTGCACTCACGATATCAGAAGAATATTTTATGACTTGTTGGTTTAGGAAGGTATGTAAGCATAATTTTTATGTAGATAAGCAGAAAAAATGTAAGGAAATGTACCTGTGCCAATAAAAAATAACAGCTTTTTGTAGAGGAAATACTCATGTTTTTTTAATTTCCATTATCTACACGAATCTCTTCATTTTCAAATGAAGTAGTACCCTAACGGAATCCCAATTAAACATTACATTTCTAATGGATTTCTCAAAATTTCTCCATAAGAAACTCATATCATGGAATTGTAAGCTTTAAATTTGAATTTTGAAGAACAAGCAAAACTGCTGGCTATCCCACCGTGAGACTAGATGGCGAAAACGTGGGCAAAACCTCAAACAGCATCGAATTTAATTACCAAGTTCTACAAAGAGTTTTTTGAGGTAGCTAATTTCAAATCTGATATCAAAATTACTCCAAATAACATGGCGGATCCAAAGTGGTGACTGAAAAAGTGAAAATGTCTGCGAAGAGATACACACACACAAAAAAAATTCATAAAATCTCAATGTGCAGCAATTTGCAACGAAAGATTTCTTTATTTATAAAATAATAAAATATATAGTATTTCCTTATATCAGTTATAAATCTTTATGTGGGCTCCATATTATACAAAATCCCGTGAAACAAAGTCTTCGTTAATATCACTAAAGCAATGTACTGCGATGAGACACATGCCCATAAGAAATTATTCATAAAACCTAACCAAGCAGCGATCTACCCCGGATGTTTGCTTTATTTATAACTATATTGGCTACTTAAAACTCTATTGGCTGAAATCAGTTATAAATCGTTATTTGCACAACCAATTGCTATAAAATCCCTTGAACGAAACGCTTCAATAATGCAGGGTGCCGCGAAGATGTGATAAGAAATATCGGCCATAAGAAATATTCATAAAATCTCAAACTGCAACAACGTTTCATTATAAGTCAATAAAATACTCTTTTTCATTATTTCAGTCGTAATTCATAATGTGCACTCCATATTAGTAGAGAATTCCGGGACAGAAACGCTTTACCTTCCGTAAGGGCGCTTCAATAGCTAAGGTCATTGGCGCCCGTGTCAAATTATTTTAAGAGCAATACAAACTGTAGTAGTGCCAGACTAAAACATTTTTTAATCCAAGGTAAAATGTGAGTAAAACTGACAATAAATGTGTTCAATTATTTAAAAAAGGGTTTGGCAGAAAAGAACCAGATAAACGCTTTAAAAACTCCAATTATAAGCTAAATAATTGGCATAATCCTCTTCTTTCAGATAATGTTGTAAATGTCAGACTCTCGTTAAGAAGCTAAAAAGCTTGCAGAGCGAAGATTCATTTCCAAATTTATCTCCTCACGCCTTGACCCACGAGATGAAGAATACTAAGGCTTTATGGAATCCTTGATTTTCACGAGTTTAAAATCATGGCCTTCTACCATGGCACGGGAGGATGTCGTGAGCGACTCGACGACTTCGGGATGTCAATTGAGGCCGCGTGAAGAACGGCATCAGTAAAATGGGCAACCATAGCGTCGATATAGTTTGAGCAATTTTCTGATATCCGTATTTCTTTTGCGAATGCTTCCCACTCATCTCGGTGGGTTACCCAGTGAGGAGGACAAGCAACGTTAGGTCTAGAATATGGAAAATGACCAGAATGGGGAACTGGTCCCTGCCATGCAGGTCGCCAAGGACAGTCCACTTAAAGATGGTAGAGAGAGGAGGGCAGAGAGCCAGATCAACGAACGAGAAAGTGTTTGAAGCAACGGAAAATTGTGTGATTTCGCCAGTATTCAGAAGAATAAGTTCTGGTTGTCAATATTTTATGTGTATTTCCTCTCGGGCAGGTCCTTGTGCCACCCCAGGTGGGATTGTGGGCATTAAAGTCACCCACAATAATAAAAGGGGCGGGCAACTGAGATAATATATCTTCAAGTTACTTTTGCGGCACGATTTGTCCAGGCCGGATATAGACATTGCAAATAGTTATCGATATAGTGTGGGAGTTCACACAAACGCAAGATATCTTGAAGATATCTATCTTCAAGAGAGGTTCGTACGTCTATTTCTTTGGACTCCAAGGAGTCGTTGACAAACGTGAGTAACGACTTCGTCATGTGACCGGAGACCATCATCAATGCCTTGTCTGTAGTAACAAAAGCCAGGAAGAGAGAGGGAATTCTCAAGATGTGTTTCCTGCAGGCAGATAACAACGGGTCAATACAGAGTCATTAACAGCTTTAATTCGTCTAAACGTGTGCGAAAGCCATTGAGGTTCTGCGAGAAGAGAGCCATAACTTTTACATTCCCTCCGACACGAGTCGACTTGCACGGCAAACACATGGGTGGGCGTTCAGCATACAGGGGGAGCCAGTGAAATAGAAGGTGTAGAAGAAAAAAGGCAGGCTAGACAATGTTATCAAAGAACGAGAATGAATGATGGGGAAGTTAAAGATGACTTGTGAAAGAAAGGAATATTTGAGAGCCTTCCTGCATTCCCCCGTGAAGACGTGGACCGACCCACCTCGACGGGACTTTTGCTAGTAATAAGATATGATTCATAAAACGTAAGTTCGCAACTTCTGTGCGATATATGCATTATTCGAAATATATAATTAGCTACTAACTGATTTAATTAAAATGAGAAAATGTCCTTATAAAGAACCTTTTCCGGCAATGAATCCTGTTAACGGATCACTTTATTTGATGGTGGCGCAAAGAAGTATATAAACGCTCAGAAGAAATTATAGATAAAACTTGAATATGCTATGCCCACTGAATCCTTTATTTCAAAAGGTAATGAATTAATCTAATCAATTAAATTAATTATCGGCAAATATCAATTAAGATAAATTTATTTAAACTGCAAATAGGTATAACTCGATGGCAGCTAATTACCTAAACAAGATAATATAGCTAACATGTAAATTATATAATAATAATAATAATAATAATAATAATAATAATAATAATAATAATATAAATAATGTATTAATTCTCGTTACACACACATTTTGCCTATACAAACTTGTGAATGGAAGGCTCATTAATTTGATAAATGCAGGTTGCTCCTAATAAATATACATGCTCATAAAAAATTTCTTTTAAAATGAATCTGCAACGATACACAGTCAAATTTTCCATTAATTGAATTAATATTAATAAGATAATTCTTTATAAATTATAGGCTTGCATATTTCTTCCAATGGTAACTGAAATCTTGGGAGAAACATTAAAAAATTTTCAGTGTTAACATATATGAAAGACAAGCTACAAGATTGTGTCTGTATCCAAGGAGTCGACTTAACGTTACACATAAGTTCTAGGTAAATTCGATTATTTCTCAAGAAATATATTTTTAAACCCAATTCAACTTTTAACGTAGTATTATAAATACTTAAAATTGATAAAACGTCACAAAGTCACAAAATTCTACCTTCAGAAACAAAGAAGTTAGGTAAAAGGGCATAAAGAGCACCATGAGTCGAAATGCCGCCTCTAAACGTAATGTTTAAGTCATAAAACCTGTCATACTTTATACCATGTGAGGTTGGTGAGTCTATCAACAAGTCTATTAAAAAAGAGAGATGATGAATACACAAGAAACGATTAATAACTTCAGTATTACAAACAAATTAAAGATCAAATTAAATTAAAAGATTAAATCAGAAAATATAAAGTGTCCATCAGATTTTTTGCATAAGTCAAATAAATCATTGCACTATCTCATTAAAATCAATTTAAAATCAGTTCTTAAGTAGCATGAGGATACAGTTGAAACTATTTTCAAATCCCTCTAGATTTTGGTGATATCACACACACTAAACTAAGAGTAGACACTTACCAAAGATACTTATATGGACAGTTCAAAAGGTCAACTTGAGTAATCAAACATGAAACTGAGAAATTGAAGGTTTTATGAAAAGGGTCATATAAAATTCCAGTGATGGAAGACAAATCTAAAAATTGAATTTAAATGTGCCCAAAACATTGTTATTGATGAATAATTTCAGTTTAGCTTGAAAAGTGAAGTCACTAATTTGCTACAACTAACATATCTTAAATCCTCTAAATGTTTAACAGACATCAGTTCACGTTATCACAAGATAAAACTGATGAATTTAAGCTTTTATTAGAAGTGATAAAGAAAATAAGAATTAGCCGATCAGATGGCCGAGATCGCTAAGGCAGTAGTGCCGGAGTGGTCTCGGACCAGAAGATCGCGGGTTCGAGTCCCGCCTCGGGCATGGATGTATTTGTGTGTGTTTGTATGAGTGTGTCGTCCTTTCACCCCTCATTATCATCATCATTTCATCTTTCATACCCCCAGAGCTAACAACCCTGGGGGATAAAAATTGGATTCAGTAAAAAAAAAATACTGATCCCCCCCAATTGATACATGCACCTGCTACCGCGATATATGATACTGAGCCACGGTAAATGCAGGATGTATGAACGCGTGGTCCTAGTTGGCCTATTCGCGAGAGAAAAAAAAATAAAAATAAGAATTACAGAAGACAGATAAAAAATACAATTTAATTATGCATAAAACATGCATTGTAGAAGATAATTGATTAAAGAATTGTTACTTTTTTAAAGAAAGTATGATTGTAAACTTTTATTTTGTATCTGAGTTTACTAATCACAATAATATTCATCACTTTCTTCTGTTGATCAAATCCTTTTTTGCTGATTGTCATCTACAGGAGTATTATGAATGTGGGTCTTCCAATCTTGTCCACACACTGATGACACATAGGTGATTAGGTCTTTTGCTGATATCAGTCACAAAGAATTCTATTTTGAAGGCCAATTTGTTGCCACAGATTAATAAAGTAATTAAAGCAAAATTAAAAACAAGATTTCACTTACAGCTGATAAATAGAGTATCAAATAAAGGTAACATAATACAAAATTTAAAAGGCAGACATAAGAAGGACAACGTACAAAATACTGTGTACAAAATCTCATGTAAACAATGTTCAGTGTCATACATTGGTCAATCTAAAAGAAAATTGAAAATTATGATTGATGAGCACAATCATAATAAGAAAGAATTACCACATTGACACATTTCTTTAACAAGACATCAGATTTTCATGGGCCATAAAATCGAATTTTGTAATGTTAAAATTTTTGAAAAGGAAATAAAATGATAACCATAGTTAGTAGCTGAAACATTGCATATAAAAACAACTAAATGCTTGAATACACAAGTTAAATCGAACACATTTACTAAACTATTATCTAACCTTCATTCCGATATAAACTAGAAAAGTTGCAGAGTTAACAATAATGTAATTTTAAATATATTCACCGTTTCTTTGTATTCTTAGAGTTTTATGCACCTTCTCCAATTTCAATTCCCTTACCTGCCTTCCCAGGGCCCCCTCCTTGCTCCCCCCTTCTTCAAACTCTCTTAAGCTAGTCTCTTAACCCAGCAAGTGGAAATACCTTTCAGTGATTGATTCAGTGAGGTTGCCTCAGCCAGCACACACAGTCATTGACAGTCGTGACTAGGTGGATGTTTCCACACCCAAAAGATAATGTTTAAGAATAATGGACAATGATGCTGACGCTATACAAGTCAGATCAACTTATAATGTTCTTTTTCTTTCATTTGAAAAAATTCAAAGGCAAGTCCAAAATATTCTAACGAGCACAAATGTTTTAGATAGTTGTAAGGAGTCTTAAGCAATTGTAAATGGTTTAATAAATATTTTATTGATATTCATAATGTTAAAATGAATATTTTAACTATTACAGGAACCTGAAGATGGGATGACATTTATTCCTGAAATGTTCGAAAAATGTACATGTAGTGTGTTTAAGTGTATATTTCAACAAATAAAGCATTTAAGTGTACATTTTAAAGAAATTGTCATGTGAAGTGTATTGTTCTTCTTCCATTACAATAATTGTCTGTAAATAATTGACAGCCAAAAAAAATTATCGTAATTAAAAACTAACAGACAAATATCATATAAAATTTGAACCCGCCTAGGGAGAACATGGCCTTGTCGATGGTGGCGGAGCTTGAGTATCCCCATGACCCCAAGAGCTATGCCGGCAGTGGCGTAGCTACTGGTAGGACTTCCCTTGCCGGACAGGTCAAAGGGTAGGGATCTGACTAAGAAGTACTCCAGAAGAGGACCTCAACGGTGGCTTCAAGAAAGAAGAGGCAGAAGAGGAACTCTAGACGGGGCGAAAGACCTCAAAGCCATGAAGATGGCAATCTCTCTAGGACAAGGGAAGTCCAAAATAACTTCCCCCCTCCTCGGGACAGAGGTTGTGCAGAGAGGACTAGTAACCCACCCACGTAAAAAATGATTTACTAGCAGTGTCTCAAATAATGGCCTCGGAATGAAAACTATGACGACTAAAGCAATGAAAATGGGAGTACAAAAACGGATATCGGAATATTTCAAAACAGCTACCTGGAATGTAAGAGGTATATCAGGGAAAGAAAATGAACTGGCAAAAATTTTTGAAAAGATGAATATAAACCTAGCTGTAGTAACAGAAACAAGAAATTAAAAGGATCAAATTATGTAGAAAATTATGCCATGTTTTATAGTGAAGTAGATCAGCAAGAGAGAGCTGCAAAAGGAGTAGCCATATTTGTAGATAGAAAGTGGGAATCAAGAATTAAGGAGGTTCAATACGTAAATGACCGGATAATTTTGCTAAAATTAAAACACGAAAGAGGACATCTTGTCGTTATTGGTGTGTATGCCCCAGAGGAAGGAAAGAGGGAAGAAACAGAGGACTTCTACAGAAATATGCAGGAACTGTTGGACAAATGCAATTCAAGATATGAAGTCCTTCTTGTAGGTGATCTAAATGCAAGAGTGGGAAATGAGAGTATTCCAAAGACTGGAGGAAAGTGGGGAGAAAGTGTAAAAAATTACAATGAAGAAAAATTGAGGGAATTCGCAGCCTTCAATGAACTGTATATTGCAAATACATTTAAAAAGAAAAAAGACATTCATAAATATACATAGTCAGCACGAGGTAGTAGATCCATTATTGATTATATAATTGGAAATCGAAGAATATCAAAATTAATAGAAGATACAACAGTTAAAAGAAGTTGCAACATAAACTCTGATCACTTTCTAATAATATCCCGTATAAAATTATTAAAAAGATGGGTGAAAAATAATTCAAGATTCATAATGAATGATAAAGAAGTAGTATACAAAGTATACATCTTAGAAGACAAAAGCGTTAGAAACCTATATCAAAATAGAATAAATAAAAATCTTCAAAACCTTATCACAGAGGAAGAAATAGAAAAAGAATGGCAAAACATACAGGAAATAATAAAGAAATCCGCAGATGAAGCAGTAGAACGGAAAAAGAAATTTCAAAAAAGAAAAGGTTTGAAAATTTGGAATGATGATATCGAAAAAAGTGTTAAGTTTACACAGGAGAGATACAAAATATACCTTGACAACCTTACTGAAAATCACAAGGAAGAATACAAAAAAGCTAGAAACAAAGTAAAAACAATTATTAGAAAAGCTCACGCCGATTCATGGGAAAGATTTATTGGAAGAACAGAACATGATATATACGGGAGACAAACATCAGTCTACAAAGTAATGAAAATATTGAATAGTAATGAAAGAGAGAATGTACATATTAATGCAATTGAAAAGGAAAGGTGGGTGAAACATTATAAAGCATTATGGTACAATGAAAAATGTGAAATAATAAAAACATACACAACTACAAATGCAGATGACCTAACGATAGATGAACTACATGAAGCACTTAATAAATGTAAAAATCGAAAGGCACCTGGTATGAATGGCATGAACGCAGAACTACTAAAATACTCCAGAATGTTATTTCATCTACGCCTGCTTCATTTCTTTAATGTGTTCTGGAGAAATAAACAAACTCTTAAAGAATGGCAAAAGCAAAAGTAATCTCACTTTATAAGAAAGGTAACCGAGGAGACCCAGACAATTACAGAGGAATAAGTCTATTGGATACAACATATAAGATCTATGCAAGAATAATAAATGAAAGATTAAAAATAATAGCAGACCACCTTATATCAGAAGAACAAATGGGATTTCGAAAAGGCAGATCGACTGCTGATGCCATTTTCACATTAAAAAGAATAATAGAAAAAAGACGTGAACACAACTGTGAAACACACCTAACATTCGTGGATATAGTAAAAGCTTTTGATAATGTCAATAGAAGCCTACTGTGGAACATAATGAAAAGAAGGGGGTACCCAAAACACTTGATAGAGGTGATAAAAGAACTATATGAAACAACGAGTATTAAGTTGGTTATAAAAGGAAAATTGACAGAAGAGATTCCCATCAACAAAGGTGTAAGACAGGGCTGTTGCATATCACCGACACTTTTCAATATATACATGGACGACATGTTTAGAACATGGAAATTGAATATAGATCGAGGGTTCTATTTTAGGAAAATATTTTTAAATTCTATTTTATACGCAGATGACAAAGTGATAATACAGGACACTGAAGACAAAATGCAAATGGCAATATATAAATTAAATCAATCTGCAATAGAATATGGTTTTAAAATATCCAAAGAAAAAACTAAAACTATGGCATATAAAGGAAAATATCCAGTGAGAACAAAGATTGTGATAGAAGGAAAGAGTATAGAACAGGTAAAATACTTCAAATATCTAGGTTGCCACATCTCGTTTGAAAGAGATATAGATTTAGATAAAAATTAAATAAATTTAGAAATATATGCGGCACAATACACAGACATCTAAAAAATAAAACTAGGATAGAAACAAGAATAAAATTCGTGTGAGTGATCTGGGCTGTCCGGGTGACGACATACCAGCCCTGAGGAAGACCACGACAGGATGGTCGAAACATCGGCAACACAGCCGTCGACGCGGCGTCACCCGGACAGCCCAGATCACCCACATGACTCTGGCCTCGGAAGCCTACGACTTCAAGAATAAAATTCTTCAACATAGTAGCTGTACCAGTGTTAATGTATGGAGATGAAGCAAGAGTAACATCAAAAAAAGATAACTCTAAAATCCAGGCAGCTGAAATGAAATTTCTAAGAAGCACTCTAGGTTATAATATCCTAGATAAAAAAGAAAAGCACAGAAATAAGTAATAAACTGGGGGTCGAACCACTGCTGGTGAAACTGGAAAGAAATCAGAAAAGATGGTATGAATATCTCATTCAAATGCCTGACAGCAGACTACCAGCACTCGCAGTGGACTACAGATGCAGAGCGAGAAGAGATGTAGGAAGACCCAAAAGGAAGTGGACACTGGAACAGGTTCTTGAACCTAACCCTTGAAGTGCAGAAGAAGAAGAAGATAAAATTTGAACATTTATTTGTCAGATTGGTGGAATCCTCACCCAACCTAACAATTAGCTCTGTTTATTTCACACCACTATCAGTTGACACTAAGTTCTGTTCAAATTATGAAACAATTGAATTATTAAATCTCAAAAATCCTGATGCTAATTGGCTGGAGTTGGGCATTACAATTTGCCTAACATACATTGGGAAAAAAACAATTATGCATGTTATCCTAGTTTGGAGAAGTCTGTTACATTGTGTGAGAAAACCTGTGCAGGAACATTAGCTGACACACTAAGCATTTTAACCTTTTCCAATTGAATTACAAGGATCACAATGATTATTTTAGCTGTTTTACTTTTCTTTGAACTTGATACTTATTTAGTAGCCTCAGCTCTGTTCACCATCCACCATTTTGTATAAATTATATTTTCACTACCAAAGCAGACAATTCACATTTTGAAAACAGGTATCATGATTTTGAATCTGCTGATTCTGATGTAATTACACATTACTTACGTAATCTGTATACAAATGTATTTTTCAATTGTAACCAAGCCTGTTCTGAGTTAAATTATTGTTTTTACTCTCATTCACACTTAAGTCTTGACAAATTTGTACCAAAAGGATATAAATGCAAATATCTTTGAAATTTCAATCCAGGTTAAAAGAAGGAATTCAGAACTTCAATAGCCCTAAACAGTGAAGCACAGTTTTCTATAAACAATGTGATTTTGATCTGAACTACACTCTTTTCCGACTTGGAGTGTAAATTTTTGGAGATACATACATTCCAAAAAGACTGATAATACTCTCCCTAATGATATGCACCTAAATAAAGAAATATTTAACGATGCTCAATTGTTTTCAAATGCTTTTGCTAATTATTTTTCTACATTTTCTACATCTTGTAACATCCAAAATTATTTTCTTGTGTTGTCAAATCAAACCTTTTAACTTAAAGTTGTTTGAATATAAACTCTTTTGGATATTCTGCAAGAGACCGACAGTCTTGTTACCAATAGCAGTTCTGGTCTTGATAGGGTATTATCATTATCACTATCACTATCACTATCACTATCACCATCATCATCATCATCATCATCATCATCATCATCATCATCATCATCGATAACCTAGCGCCAGTCCTTGGTGTACCACAAGACTCTCATCTTGGTCCACTTCTGTTCATAATATTTATTGATAATTTAGAGTAAGTTTTGAACCATTTTGAATTCCTATTATATACTGTGACTTCAAAATTTTTAAAGCAATATCTAAAGACAGCGCCATATTACAAGTACTGAACAAGTTTGCTCACTGATGTACAACTTATAGTGATCTTCATTTAAATCCTGTTAAACCTTTGAAAATATTTTTTATTACACTGGAGTGAATTTTTCTTATCAAATCTTGCCAAAAACGCTCATTTCATCTGTATTCAGAAATCAACTCTAGTAAATGGGTTAGGGTAGGGATCCTAGAATTTCAGAAAACATACACAGAATACATTTCTCCCCATAGCACATCACTCACAGGGTTTAACAGTTTTTGATGTAGAACAAACCAAGAATAAACAAACTATTATCATCTCATGATCAAAATCACTGATTTATTATGACTATAATATCAATGTAAATGCCTTAAAAGATGTTAAAGTTATTCGATAAACATGTTAAAATTTTATTACAAGTGTAAATACTTTTTACTTAGTATTAGTAAGAACACAAGTCTGCATTAGCTGTTGTGATTTTTATATCCTTCATATTTGTTGTATTATCGATTATGTCCATATATGTCGAAATAAATAGAAAGAAGGAAAGACGGAAAGAGAGAGAGAAGGAGAGAGAGAAAGAGAGTGAGTGAGTGAGTGAGAAAGAGAGAGGGAGAAAGAAAAAGAATTAGAAAAACAAATAAAGGAACACAAATTGTAAGTAAACTCAGTTTCTTTTGTTAAGTAATGACAGAGAAAGAAATGTGTCCTAAATTTGTGAAAATTTTGAAAGAGTACTGAACAACATTACAGCAATGGGTCAAACAAATAGTTATATCTCAAAAACTACTTCACCTACGAAGCTACAACTTGACAGAAGTTCCATGTGAGACACAAAATTTCATCAAAATCTGAGATGGTGAAGCAGGGAGCCCTAGACCACTTGACATGGAATGACTGTACTGGAACATATTCTTGCATGAGAGTTACAAAAATATAATAAATATATTTTGTCACTGCTTCAGGTCCAAGACAATGAAGAACGAATTTTATTGCTTCTTTAACAAGTATAAGAGAGGAAAGTGTACAAATAATTTCAGGTTCCCGAGAATAAATTATCAAATCACACTACGATATAGCTTAATAAAAAAACACAAAGATACAGTTCAAAAATGTGAAAGTGTTTATTTTTCTTTATGAAACACAGCAGCAAATTACAACTTATAACAAAATTTGGGTGGCAAATTTTTATATAATCAACACTATTTTTAATTAATGATACACCAAAATAATATGACAAATGTTGAAGTAAAGTTATGCTTGTCATGCAGAAAGTAAGAAAATATATTTATTCTGGAAAACAAATTTTAAGTACTGAAACTCATTATTATTTAAAATCTTAACACAGATCCTTGAAATATAATAATCCCTTAGTACACCCATTTTTGTGTATTCTTTTTTGAAAAGCATTACATTTGTAGTAGATGGAAATGAAGTAAACTTACAGTACAAAATGTTAGGCTATATACTATAATTAGTGTAATTTTGTAACTAGCAGAGTTACATGGTGAAGAAACGATATTCTTATCCTCCGCTATGAAAGAGATTGGAAGTGGCCTGAAAACATTGATAAAATTGAGTATTCTGGACAAGAAATGATTGAGTACATGATTCAATGTACCTCAAAAAATTGGACATTATGATACACAGTGTGCCTCAATTAAAGGGAAGTCTTTAAAGCACAGGTGAAAAAAAATATCATTTGTATTGTTTAATTGTGTTATTGCCATTAAATTTTGTTTTTTTGTTGTTTCATATGACAATAAACAATCATGATGTGTTGTAAAATTGTTCTTTTGTGATTAACTTACTTTAACGAAGTCATTTTCATGAAATCACCCCAATAATGAGGTAATATTGTGACAACTTTCAATAAAAATTCTATGTAACGGTTAATCCCTATCATCAATTCTTCCTCTAATTCCGCAGGCAAAACATAAATATTTCAAACTATTTTAATGGGCATACTTCACCATGCTGTTACCCTTTCCCTTTTACGTTATTACCCTTTTACGTTATTTTTTCCTCTATTGACTTAACTTTTATTTCGTACCCACATACAAAAATCTAAGTGCAGATTTTTTTAAAGTTTCTTAGTACATAACGTCCATATGTTTCAAGCGGCTGTAACCTCATTCCAATAGTAAAACAGACACATACTTATATATAATTTTCTGCTCAGAATATGCCATACAACAAACAAAGAACTATTCCCTTCAAAAATGCATATACATTAATGTTCACTTTCTCCCACCTCATTACATAGTTTTTCGAACTGAGGAATGCTCAATGCAAATGAGAAGTTATGAGTGCATGAAAATAAGAAGTGGATTGTTAAAAAAGTAGGCTAAGCAACTTCAGCATGTGCTTAGGGCCCCTGCTAGATAAAAATATTAATTTTTTAAACAAAACTATTAGTTCGTAAATATGGTAAAATATTTGAATGTTGTTTTAGATAGTAAAAGTTATAGTTAATTTTCATAATAATTTTGATTGGCTTTGGTGGCAATACTCTTTGTGGACTAAAGGAGAAATGTTCGTTGTAACACAAGATGAGATGCAGGCACTATTCTCTTCATTAACTGAAGGACACAAAAAATGTTTGATAGATAGATAGATTGATTGATTGATAGATTGATTGATTGATTTTGGCACTTGTTAATGATTCCGGCACTTCAACTACCAAGTTCATTAGTCTCATAACTGTAGTGCATGTGTTTTTGCTCAGGACGAGGCAGTGGTCTTCCCTGGCTGTATGGCCAGATCCGGCTCCAATTTACCGTCGGCTAACAGGGTTTTCCTCAACCAGGTATCTCCCACCGCTCCAGCTGGGACAAGCTTTAAGCTCCTGACAGTGTAGTGCATATAAGTGTAAGTGTGTGTAAGGGGTGAACATAGGACAAAGAAGATGAAGGAAAGATCGCGCACGGTCTGTGGCCCATTCGGTAGGGTACTGCTATGGCATTCGTCTGTTATTGTTCAGAGAAACAACAGAAAACTACTGATGACAGCAGGCTGCTAGAATTCTCCTCCAGACAGCGACTGAATTCGACCTAGCTGACAAGCTATTGTCAGAAATCCTGCCACTGTCGGGACTTGAACCTAGGACCTCGTTGTCAAAGGGACTGTAGTGACATCAGTTGATGCCCTGAGCCATCTCTCCCGGTCTAAAAATGTTTGAAAAAATTGTTTGAAATAATACTTTCATAGAGACAATATATCTAAAACTTTGCAAACTACATTATAAAATATTAGCAAAGTTAAAAATAAAACCAAAATGAATATCTCTACTAAAATAAAATGTATTACTCTTTATTTAAAAAATAGAAAACCAATTTTAATGCCTTTTTAAAGTAAAGTTGTTTTTTTTAATTTTAGTTGTTAAAGATTCAATAAATAAAATATAATCAATAAAGTTATTGCTGCATCGAAAAGAATTCGAGTCAATTTTTGAAATATTATTTCTGTGCGATTGTCATTAACTTTTGGAGCAACTGGTTCCAGAAGTGTGCATAATAATTTAGGTGTACAAGGTGCTACAGTTACAGTTTTTAAAGCAACTAGTGTTTCTGTAATAATGTTAACATGCATGAAAAGTTTATCATGTTCTCTTCCGATTTCCGGTCTCTTAAATGTCCAATTCATAGGTTCAGGATTTGTCATAAATAACTCTTTGCAGCGAAGAAAGTTGAAATTTCCTGGTTTAAACGCCATCTGAAAATAAAATAAAAAAATGTGAAAAGAACAAAATACAAATTTTTCATTAGTTTCAAGAAGTTAGTGAAAACAAAATTCATAACAAAAGAGGTTTTTTTTTTTTAGTATCAGTTCAGCAGGATCACACACATTTTTAAACAGTTATCAGCAGACAAATTATCTGTCTTTCTGTTTCTTCTTTTCTTTTTGCCAAAAATCTTACTTGCTGATTCAATAATAAAAAGCTTTTTAATCCATATCTATGTACACATCATTATTACTATTATAAACTGCATCGTGTATTAATAAAACTATTTGAACACTGTGTATCAATATACAGTTGCGGATGATCTGTATGTATTTATTTGCACAGTGCAATCTAAGAATTTTTAATATTACAAATCAATTATGAATCTGGGACTTGTTTGTTGCATCAATATAAAAAAAAATTTCCTATACTAGTCAGAACTTCATTACACATGTAACAGAATTTCAAAAAAATGCATTGGCTGCACTTAGTATCATTTTTGTAACACTGGTATACGCATACTCCCTTTGCAACACATTATGCACCGATCTGTAGACCTGTAGCTTCCTAGAGTGACAGTTTTTTATATGGCTTTCAAAAGCAATTAGTCCTGTGTCTTAACAAAATTCAATCTTGTCTCAAGATGAATACATACTTCTCTCTTTTATTTGACCACTGAGAATGTGGGAATGACAAATGTAAGACGTGTGATAAAATTTGGGGTGTACTTTGTACAGTTGAATAATTAAGTAAAGTAGAAGAATGCTGAAATAGAGAACTAGTGAGGCTATAACAGCACACATTTTTGACATTATTTTTAACATTAGCAATTTTCGAAAATTACGAGAGTTTGATGAACATTAGAACTTCGATATTTTTCTAAGTGACTTCTGCTATATTCAAAGTAAAATTTTGAAGCAGTTTTAGAGAAAATATTTTCCTTATAAACTGCATTTACTTCAAGCCTTTTTTGTTTCTTCTGAAGTGTACATGACCTTCTTTCAAAACTTTATTTTAAGACATATTGTTTTATGACTCATTTTTTGTTCAATTATGTACTTTTGAAATGTTAATTTTTTGCAATTTTCGAAAATTCTGAGATATTACTGAAAATGAGATTTGCAATTTTTAGGCTTACATTGCTCTAATTAAGAAAAAAAAATTAAAGAAATAATTTGGATCTCTTTCTGAGAAATTCATTGTTTAAAAATTAAATAAATTTCACGCAAAATAACGGGGAAATTACTCATATTTTCGAAAAATTGTACTAACCTCGTTTAAGGGTCTGTCTTTGAAGAAAAGAATTGATTTAGGAAAAAATCTTTATCTTTAGTTATGTGGTTGTAGAGAGCCGAACAATTTTTAACCTAGGCGATTTTCGAAAATTTAGAGTTCAACGAAAATGCCACACTCGTCCTTTTTAAACCTCGTTGCTGTATCAGAGGGGGAATAATTTAAAACATTTGAAGCTACTTTACAGAAAACGTTGAAAATGTGACTTGTAGTAAATTGGTTGACGGTAAAACGTCCGTCTGTAGTCAACGACTGCCTATACGTTCAGATGTTCTCCAAAATAGATATTCCCCATTGATCTGGCCTACCTGGAGGCAATGCAAGTTTGAAACGAATACTTCGATTTTGACCGTACTTTCACGCAGCCTCAACATTTTCAAAATTTTCTCAAAGAGTCTCCAATTTTTTATTGAATTTTTTCGATACGGTAAAGGCACTTAAAAAATGGCGCGGGTCACATTTTCTTTGAACTCTCGAATTGCAGAAGTTACAAATAATGCGAGAAAGTATCACATCAAACTTCAACGTTTCCCATCCATTAAGTTTTCAAAAATTTTAAACCTGTAGACAAACACTTAAGACCTGAGTGCAAGAACCAGATAATGATAACTTTTTGCAAAAATGAGATTTTCACCTGTGCACGAAGCTTATCTTGCCCTCAGCAGATATTGTTATTTTTGATAAGTTCTTACCCCCCCCCGGAAATGTTGAAATTGTACTTTCTACATTGTGAGTGCAAGAAACAGATAATAGCTGGAGTTATCCACTCCAACAAAGACTAAGACGATGACGAAAAATATAGTTTAATGGGAAAGAAATACACGAAAAAGGAAAATAACTGTGAAATATTTTCTTCAAAAAAAGTATGTAATGAAAACGGTGCGAATATGTAGAATTGGATATAATATGTAATATTAAAATACACTAATTATAAAACAATTTACATAATACAAAACTACATTTATAAAACAAAATTGCTGAATAAATTTAAAAAAATAATATAAACGTTTTAAAAATCATTTCGAGGTCACATGTTGATGCACACTTTGCACCATACAAGTTTCCCGTCAGTAGTAAAATCCATCCATTTGCTATCAACGACCATATACCATATCCAGGCCTATATACTCTTTGTCCAGGACCGTAGTTCAGCAGCCATACTAGACGCAGTAGAAGCCATCGTACAAACGTATCTACGTATCTAACGTAAGACCAGCAAACAATCACTGCAGCATGCAGCATTCTCATCGAAGTGTTGAACGTAAGCAATCGCCAAAGTTTCTCGGAAATTAAGGTTAAAGGTCACAAAACGTGGTGTTAGAGGTACTTTCCACACCTAAAGGTGAAAATTATCTCAGTCGCTGACGCGCACTTCCCGCCATTGAGACAATTGAAGCTGGCGCACCGAACTGTGTGAACTTACGACTGCGTCATCGAAGCGTACCTCGAGTAGACACTGGACAGCACGCAATATTAAGGGAATGAGGGAAAATGCTATATTTTATTGAATTGAATTAATGCCTTATTTTACGTGGCGAGACTCAGGCCATGAGGCCTGCTCTTCCGTCTGACCACGCAAATTTCGCTACGCTCCTTTCACCAACTAGCAGAGAAAGGAGGTATTTCTTGGGCGAGAAACAGGCGATTTGAATTTAGCTCAGAGGCGTCATTTAGGCTTGAGGATCTTTTACATGCAAGTAAATCTACTAACATGGGACAGCCGGCTTTACTCCCCCTCCGAAGGAAGGCGTACGAAGGATTTTTTCGCCCTTGAAAATCCACGATCGCTTCGATCGAGTTTGATCTACCGCCATCTTGGGTAGAACAGTCCGGTACGCTAACCGTTATACCATCGCCGCGCACATATTTTAATACTTCTTTTTAAAAAAATATGTAATAAATTTGAAGAAAGTTGACAAAATAACAAATAATTTGAAAAATTAGCAAAATATGTATTATAGTACTAAAAAAGTAAAAACATGTAACGAAAAAATTGGATGTTGTTTAGGACGTCAATGATTCGCCAAGATTACAATTTACAGTTAAACAGACACTGATGTGTCGTACAATGACTAACATTACTTTTATACACACAATTAATATGTGCATAAATTTCTTCAATCAAGTTAATTTGCTGCATATTATAACTTTAAAGATAAATATTTGTAATTATTTTTCAATAAAAGCATGGAAATAAATCATATTTCCAATTATTCTTGCTTGAACCCAATATAGATATTTTGAGTGCAAGAACCAGATATATCCAACATGAATTTATCTAATTATATATATTTTACTAAAGCTATTGCATTTAAAATTCGAGGAAAATTTCACATTGTTCCTTCATCTCACACAAGCAAATGTGATGTGTCTCATGTTGAAAGTAATGTAAAATGTTCTTCTCAATTTCCTCGCACCTTTACTTTTGGTTATTTTCTGATTCTTGCACTCAAGTTTTCAATTACTGATCACGATTTTCATCTACTTATTGAAGAGTCTGAATGAAATAGCGAGACAAATGTGCTCTAGAAAGTAATGAACATCTGGCACCGGGAGGCACCGTTTCTATGCGCCCATGCCAGATTCTATTCCAATAAGACAACGCTCGTCCCGATTCTTCTGCAGCACCCATATCTTGCTTTGTAGGCATGGATACTGCTCTCAAAGACCAGGCCGATCTACAGATGACATGCAGTAATTGAAGTGATAAGTAGCAGTTATCAAGGGCGGATCCAGAGACGATTTTTTTGGGAGGGGGGATTTTTATAAATATAATTATGAATTATATACAGAAATTATTTTTGCTTCCAAGTTTTCTGACAACTTCAAATTAATAGTTAATGAGTTTTTTGGGAGGAGGGAGAATTTCCCTGCCTGTGAATCCCCGCCTGCAGTTATACGCACTATAAAATACAAAAATAAATACCTAATTGGAAAGAATGTTTGAAAAATCTCAAAGAAAATTAACAGAAGTTGTCATTTTTGTTTCTTTACTAGTAGTGCCACAACAGCTATTTTTTCTCGCCCTTACTAACGGTCGAGTAATATTATTTCTTTTCATATTCGTACATCTCAGTCATCATTTGTAAAACTTGTTATAAATCATAGAACTAATTCCTATGAAGCTTACATAACAACACAAATTTGACAATTAAAATGCATTTCATACAGCTATAACATTTCCAACAATGATAATGAATTTTCAGAATCTTACAACAATGAAAAGGAATTCTCGACGTGACGTGCGGCATTGTCGAAATCCAATCACTTGAGACTAGCAAGTGGAGACCGGGAAATTCGAATTTAATAATTCGAAAATGCTAAACTATTACGCTAAACTATTCATATTAAAAAAAAATTAAAGTACTTGCTTTTAGAACAGATTTAATTTAACAAAAAACTATTCACATTTTCAAAAAGTTGATCATGGCCTTATTTAAAGATGTTTTGATGAACAGATTTCATTACGGAAAAAATCTTATCTTCATTATCGTAGTTGCAGGAAGTCACCGAAAAGAGCTTAAACATTTGCAAATTTCAACTACTATAGCTACTACTACTGTTCTACAGAATGACACCGTCTTTCTGGTACTAGTTAGTTTTCTAATTTCTTTGGCTGGTCTAGGTTTTCAGTTTTGACCCACTCTATTCCTAGCTGCCATATATCGCCGCCCAAACTACATTTTCCCACATTTTCTCAATTTCTCGGCTCCCTAATTATAGTACTGAAACACGACTTTATGAATGTTATCGACGGGAAAACTTTGTCATATATGAACAATTTTTCGTTGAAAACTTTAGAGCCATGTTTGAGAAAATGTCATTTAAGGGTTAACGTAAACGCGAAATTTTAAGCTCTTTTCACAAAAAACTTTAGAGTTTTCGATAACTTCATTGGAAATCATTTGAAGCACTTCTACACCCAAATGCAATAATGTATACAAATTGTTGTTAATGTAAATATTAGGAGCGTAAAAGACATTTAAACAAATACTGTTCGAGTGTGCTTCACACATTTGAGATTGAGTGGACTGTATGAATTAATAGATTAATTGAAGCGGAGGAGTCCTCGAATCCCTTTGATAGAATGCAGGTTGCACTATGTGCTTCCGGATTCACAGAAACAAAGTATTGCACAAACAAATTTATTCTTAGTAACAAGTTCACAGTTCACTAATTGCACATGTTACACAGTTCAGTTAAGTTAACACAGCAATGTTTCCCTTTGAAACATTAAAGATTTATGAAACTGGTGCTTCGTCCAACTTGAGGCGGCATACACTGCCGTTTACGACTCAATTTAGAACATCAACTAATGATTAAGTTTACGTAACTAATCGTTGCTCGTTAAGAGACTTCAAGTTTGTAAGACTGTAACTTACGCGAGAATTTTACGTGTAGGTCTTACACGGAGCTCTGTGGACGCGAATCCCACACAAATGTGTTTCGCATAATGTCCACTGCCGAACTGATTTCTGTTGGCAGGGTCTCTGTCGCCAAGATCCCGAGCGCATCAGATAATTCCGAGTGGGTGCAGCTAATAACCTATCACGGATTAGCATTTAAACTGATTCTAGAACCTTCGAGAAGGAAGATTTGTTAGGTTCCGGTCAGAACGGTTGCAACGGCGTGGCATTCCGAGAAGCGCCGTCACGCTCCGGTCGGTTATCAGGCTGGCGAGGGGCGCCCACGCGACCGCGCACGCTAAAGCGTGAGAAAGGCATTGAGCAAATTCTGTCCAAGGCGTATGGAATAAAATATTTATATGATTTTCTGTTTTTTTCTGTAAGGGCCCGAACAAATACATTCGTGTAATTTCAAAGAAAAGAAAAAAAGAATACATCAACTGGCTTCTATGTCACGTTATTCAGGCTATTTTGCGATTTCGGTTAAAAAGATTTACAGAAAAAAATCTGGAGCAGTTTTCGAGAAAGTAGCGTTTGAGCGTTTCTCAAAATGCGGATTTTCGAGTTCATTTTTACAGAAACCTTTTTGAGTGTCCGAGAAACATTATAAGACACTTTGAATAACTTGTTATAATAATTGCAATAACGTATACTAATCGTCATTTATGTAAATATTAACGACGCGAGAAGGATTGCAAAAAATATATTTGGGTAATTTTTGAAAAACAAAAAATTACAGGAAAATTAATGTAAAAAATTATGTTATCTTATACAGTGTACGTACCCTACAAAAAGTTAGAGAAAAAATTGGAGCCGTTTTTGAGAAAATGTTTTGTTTTAAACATTTTTTAATATTATCCAATTTTATTCAAATTTGTGTGAAAACTACTAAAATTTAGAAACTAAAATGTCCATGATGTTAATGAAAGAATTAATCATGGAGAACATATTTCATGTGAAGAATAAAAACCACTTCCTTCGATGTTGTAATTGTAAGAAGACGCTGAAAAAATGTAAACTTTTGCAATTTTCGAAAAATCAGGGACTTTAACAAAAACGATACCTGTACCAATCTCTTAAGCGTCCTTTTGCTATCCGACAACAAAATCTAATCAAAAATTTTTGGAGCTATTGTTTAAAAATTTTGAAAATGTCCCAAGGGCTTCATGTAAAGTATCTCCCCCAAAATTTAAATATGGGTTTCAAATTCAATTGGCCGCTACATCATCCAGATTGATGGGGGAATATCAATTTCGGTGAAAATCTTGGTTTCGGTTAGCATTGTTGACGGACGGACCAACGGTTTCCTGTTAATGGATTTTCCGGTATCGAGGACCAACAAAACATAGATTTTGACTACAAAACGTGTTAGAGGAAGTTATGCACTATATACAGGGACAATAGTTATCCACGTTTTCATTTCCAGGGCCCGGCAATAAGTTTTTCTGTCGAAAATTCGTCGTTATTTCCCCGTGCATTACATTTTCTTTATACTGCGTAAACAGTTGCGAGAAAGTAAAAATTGCCTAAGAAGCTAATACAATAGATATCACTTCATGTGACGACTTACTGGATTTCATTTTCAAAAATAATTATGTTTATACGTGCTCAAGCTCAAGAAGGAATTAAAAAAACAAATTTATTCACTTATGAACCAATTATATTGTATACTCACTCTCCGAGAAACTACTGCTTCAGATATGGGGTGATAACACCAACAGTGAGTGGTTGAGCAGCGTACCGGTAGATCATCAACAGGGAGATCATACGCCTGGATCTCAAAAGGTACCTCAAAATCTTGGATCTTCTTCCTCAAATGTTGCAGACAAGCCAGAATGAAGAGAGTGATATATAACCACGTAGGCATGGCGAATGAATGCTCACTAGTGCGGAGAACCCGAGCTGGATCTGGAACAAGAAGGTCGTCGGCAATAAAGGGCAGTTGTGGCGCAAAGTCACCCAACATAAAAATATGACTTTCCCTCTTGAAAACTTGGATGAGCAGTGCGAGATACAGGAATGTTGCTGTGAGTGATGGCGAGCGGGAGGGCGGGAAGGGGGGAGCCAAGCTCCATCCAGAACCCAATTTCCCGATCTACCGATGGGGGTTTCATCTTAAGTTCATTTAGTTATGTGGCCAACTTTTTTACACTCATTAGTCAAAACAAATATGGCACGTAATCATTGTGTAAGATGTCAAATGATTCGAAATCATTTCTCGTTAGTTGGTAACAATGCGGGAATCTGTTGATAAACGTGAACAGCGAGGATATTCTTCAATATTAGGATATTCTTCGGATGTCTGGTTACCTTCGATGTGCATGGATTCCATTATAATTTCTCTCTAGTGGATTTCATTCTTATATTCTCTTGTGATATGAATTACTACAGAGGTTTAACAATTCTTACAGAATTATATTTTAGTGACGATATCGGAACACACTGAATCACTCGTGAACATTATCTCTAATATTTAACAGCTCGCGCTGATCTTATAGGCATCATCAGCTGCCAGTCTAGCTCATCTGGCTTGCGGAAGAAAAGATTTCATGAAGCGATACTGCTTTCAGAAACGCTCATCTGTTGCAGAACATGAAAAAAGTCATTCGTTTGTCTAAAATTACTATACAAAAGGGGTCTCCGTCTATGGAACGAATTCAACCTACAAATTAGCGTCGAGGGACCTCAAATAACGACGACAGTTCTCGCTCAAATTCTTCAGTCACTAGTTCCAGTAGATCTGATGCTGTCACAGGCCGTTGCCATTTTTCATATGACATTTGTTCAATGAAACCCTAACGATCGTCAAACTGTACGGGGCATGCTCTTTGCACTTAATCTAGTATCATTCTAACTTTAACTGGTACATATAGAACTACCGCCCTTGCGATCGCGAGCAGCAGAGATGATTGCCGGACAGTTGCTTCTGGATCTATCAGCGCAACTTGTAGCAGCTAAGTATAAAATTCGAAAGATGAGGTTACTTTCTTCCTCGAGAAAGACGAAATTACACTCTATTTCGTTAGAAGAAGCATATAGAACATTATCTGCCACAGAGATGGTGTGGCAGAACAGATGGGAGACAAGCGACGCGGGTGATTAAGCATATGCTTTTCTACCTAATGTACAAACAAAAACGGGAAATTCTTCCGTTTGTGAATGTGAGGAGGAGGCATTGCATCTCTACTGAGGATGCCGACGTTGGGAAGTAATACGCTTCGAGATGGAGGCGGCACTCAAGTGGCTGAAAGTGGCTGAAGCGGCACTCAAGTGGCTGAAAAAGACGGCACTCAAGTGGCTGAAAGTGCGCTTCCTAACTTAATTTCTGTCAAACTCTACATCTCTCTCTAGTACAAGCTCTCTACGTCAGGTGCCGACCCAATTAACTGCTATTTGCCATGACCTGGGTCATCCCGGTTCTCATTGCTCCTTATCATCCGCCCGTAAGCCTATTGCAAGAACTCATTCGATTTTCCCGACATTCGAAGTTAAGCGGCTGACAACGTGCTGCAACTGGCTATCTCCAATCTTTCGAAAAAAAAAGTTTCTATAGAGATGTCATCATCTCCCGTGAACCATGGTATCAGCATAATGTAATCGGCTAAACACAGTTTTGGCGTTATATCCCTAATTGAACTTTTAAAATATACTTTCCCGGTTGCGGTGCTTCTGACAGCCGTACTAGTTTAGTCATCGCCACCTGTGTTTTCTAGCCCTGTTGGTCCCGTAGGGGTTAAAACGATCCCACAATAAATATTCATTTTTATGTTTAATGCGCTATTTTAAGTTTTTGAACAAATCGCGCATTCCTAGAGTTCTATAGGGAAGGGGACTTTGGGTCATACACCAGCCGTTTTCGCAAAGCGCTGAACCCACCAAATGTTTTGCCATCACCGAGGGTGTTTCAAAAAGGTTGAGCGAAAATGGTGAACCATCATATGTAAAGAATACACGAAAAAAAGTCTGCAAATGTTTACTTTTTTTTTGAAAATCTTGGGGCATGTTTTCCCTAATTTCTTTTTTCAATAAATTAAGCAGTTCGTGCGACAAACCGTAAGCTGCTCTGTTAAATATTGCAAGTATTTGTTGAAAATATCCCGGTACCGTTGCTTGCCAGAACCGTTCTTTTCTTTTACACTCATTTTCCGATCTTATCCCGTTTGACTTATCCATTTTGATCCGGAAGAGAGAAAACTAGTGATGCAAGAATGGCACAGACTTTCTCGTAGTAAAGTTTTCTAATTTCCTTGTGGTGAACTGGCTTTACGGTCTTGCCCCATCCTCTTGCCAGCTGTCATCTATCTCCATCCAAAGTACAGCCGTTTTTAAGAAATTAGCGTTTAAGCGTTACTGTATATGCGAAATTTTATGCTCTTTTTCACAGAAATATTTGGAGTTTTCTAAAAACTTGATTTGAAGCATTTGAACTCACAAATGAAGTTGTGTTTACAAATTGCACAAAATGTGCATATTAACGGCATGAGAGATACTTTTAAATAATACATTTGTGTAATGTTTGAAAAAATAAATACAGCAAAATCAACTTTACGCCATTTTAAACAGTGAAATTAGCAATATCCACTGAAAAAGTTTGAAGAAAAAATTTGGAGCCATTTTTGAGAAAATGGCTTTTGAGCGTTTCTGAGAATGGAAAAACTGACCTCATTTTCACAGAAAACTGTTGAGTTTTTGAGAGCTGTCAGACTATCAGACTGCCTGACTGCCGTACAGCCTGACTGCCGTACGGCCTGACTGCCGTACGGCCTGACTGCCGTACGGCCTGACTGCCGTACGGCCTGACTGCCGTACGGCCTGACTGCCGTACGGCCTGACTGCCGTACGGCCTGACTGCCGTACGGCCTGACTGCCGTACGGCCTGACTGCCGTACGGCCTGACTGCCGTACGGCCTGACTGCCGTACGGCCTGACTGCCGTACGGCCTGACTGTCGTGCTGCCTGACTGCCGTGCTGCCTGACTGCCGTGCTGCTTGACTGCCGTGCAGCCTGACTGCCGTGCTGCCTGACTGCCGTGCTGCCTGACTGCCGTGCTGCCTGACTGCCGTGCTGCCTGACTGCCGTGCTGCCTGACTGCCGTGCTGCCTGACTGCCGTGCTGCCTGACTGCCGTGCTGCCTGACTGCCGTACTGCCTGACTGCCGTATTGCCTGACTGCCGTACTGCCTGACTGCCGTACTGCCTGACTGCCGTACTGCCTGACTGCCGTACTGCCTGACTGCCGTACTGCCTGACTGCCGTACTGCCTGACTGCCGGACAGACACACGAACAGACTGACACACGAACAGACTGACACACGAACAGACTGACACACGAACAGACTGACACACGATCAGACTGACACACGATCAGACTGACACACGAACAGACGGAAATTCAAAAAAACACTTTTTCGGTATCGGGAACCCAACACCTGTGTTTCTGTTCAAATCTCGAAATCGATTTTGCGCAGCATTACATAACTTTCTCTATACTACGTACATTACTACGCGTATATGTACGTATATGAGAAAGTAAAAATGAGAAGAAAAAAATTCGAATCTTGACTCCAATTTTGCTATCTCAAATGGTAATACCACCGCCCCTGTCACCGACGCTGCGCACATACCGCATCCCCTAACTGACGTGTTCTCGACACACCCCAACACTAATCTTACTCGCCGTGGTGCGTCGTGGACCACCCACCTGACACCATTGCCGTGGGGGAAGGGTTTGACACCATGTGCGGGGGAGCGGAAGAATGGTAGGGGCCCTTCGGGCAATCCCCTATTCTACTACAGAGGATTGTCAACAGGCGAGTGAGGGCCGATCTGAACCGACGGAGGGGTGGAAGGATGTCGACAGGGCCAGTTTGCGCCGAATTGAACCGATCGACCGACTGAACTGAATCGACTGAACCGACAGAAGAGTGGAAGTCCGTACACATGGGCAAGGAGCTCACGAGTAGTATTCGTCCCCTCGCCAAGCGGAGGTCAAACAGTTTTAAAGGCCTTTACTGCTGCGACGCTCTTTTCGCGGCAGAGCTACGTCCATTGTACTTACGCGGGCGCCAGCTGCCTGCAGCTACGAAACAGTATAAATTATTATAACTTACTGCATAATATAACCTTTCTTAATGAACAAAATTATGTAGACGTGAATTACAAAATAGATTCCTGGATCGTAATGCTTTTCAATTTAAGCGTTAGCAAACAGCGTAACCATAAAATGTTTATTTATTTAACCTAAAAAGTTAAAAGCTGGCTGACATGATGGGAATGAGTGCAATCTTTGCATGGTTTCTTGAGCTCTTGGATCTCTGCCCTAACTCACATACTAAGTTGAATTATGTAGCAGCGAGCGATTTTAGCAAGAATTGGTATGAAAATATTCGCTCTTGTGTCATACAATCTATATGCTAAGGCAAATCAGCAACAGATTTCGGCTATTATCAATTATGCCGGTCGTGACGGATTCAACGTACTGCCGCGAGAACATGGACAACGATTATTTGAAATATATATATATATATATATATATATATATATATATATATATATATATATATATATATATATAATTTCAGATAATCGTATTTAATCCTTAATAATCCTCCAAACGATCCTTATATAATATTTCAAATAACGAAGATTAGAAATGTATATCTGGAGTGTCACATTTCTGTCGCCATAAATGTAGCTTCACGATCCGTGCACGAATGTATATATTGAACACAACGTGAATTATTAACAATTTAATTTTACAAGTATAAATGGTAATATACGAGGCTTTTGGATGTAAAACTGTAGGTACGATATTTTAGCTTGCAGAGATCGAATGGTATGAACAGTGGAATTAAGTTGCATTTTCCCACGAAATGTTAATGTTAGATTCATTTCTTTACTACCAAAAGCCTTATATTATTAGTACAAAATTGCGTATTACCTTCTCAGCGACTGCCAACAAAAATATTAGTTTCAACTTCTTTTCTCTGTCGACGATCACAAACACTACTGAGCTAGTAACTCGGCCTCATATTACCTCCTTTCATTGCTTGCCAACCTTACCAACGAAACTACTAACGCACAAATCGCCGCGCTGAAATAACTGAAACTTTATTCTGAACTCCAGGACAGCACGACCGAACGCAAATTCAATAGTCGAGAAAATCACACATATTTTAATATAAATATTTCTTCAAATATGTTGACATTTTCCATCCCATTTGATTAAATGTTAGCGCGGGTGTAAATGTGTACGCGTGTGTAAAATTGGTAGAAGACTGCCTCGTGCGTGCAGGCAGCCAGCGCTCATAGTGGAGAAATGGGTAAAAACTGGGGTGGCGAGAGCGAGGGAGCACGATCGCCCACAGTGCGCGCTCTTGTGGTTTGCTTGCCTGTTATGTTTGCTGTTCCTTGATACATTCCTCTCATTTACTACAGAGGGTGACCAAATTATTATAATCAAGATAAAAATTTCATTATTTTTGTACGTTTGCTGTTTAGTTGTAGTAGTATTTTCAACTACTGACTGTTCTTTTCAAATATATTTAACACTTAACTGGCAACACTGGCCTACATTCTATATAACTCTTCCGTGACATTTTCGTAGTGTGTTTACGTGCCGCGTGATTGCTGACCGGCGGGGGGGAGGGTAATGAAATGTAATTTTTTCTTTTCATTTTGAACAATGCCTTTGAGTATATATTCATTTTATGTTATGGCATGAGGAAATGTCCCATTTTTGTATATTATTTGCATTTTTCGTCACTTTGAACTATTAAGTCATTTTGTACCTTTTTCCATAATTTTTAAAGCATTTTCGTCGACTTCATCGATTTTAATATAATTTTAATGATACTTGCTTCAAATAATATTGCATCAAAGATTCTCCACAGAAATCATGAGTAGCCTATTCGATTTCTACGCTCAGAAATGGGAGTAAGTAATCTAAGGTTTCATTGACGGCCATCAGCACCATTATCAGGCCATTGTTGACTGACAGATTGATTGTCTAGTGATTCCGGGCACGTCAACTACCAGTCATTAGTCCCGTAAGTGTAATGCATGTTTTTGCTCGCGAGGTGGTGGTGGTCATGTCCCCCGCTGTATGGCGAGATCCGGCACCGACCTACCGTTAGCTTGCGGGGTTTTCCCCAACCATGTACCTCCCACCAGTAGGGCACCGCCCCAGCCGGGACATACTCTAAGCTCCTGACGGGTCTCCCGGCATGTGTGGTAGTGCAGTGCATGTTAGAGTGTGTGTGTGTGTGTGTGTGTGTGTGTAAGGGGGTGAGGATAAAACAAGGAAGAGGAAGGTGCGATCGCGCACGGTCCGTGGCCCGTTTGTTAGGATACTGCTCCGGCATTCACCTGGTGTTGATTGGAGAAACCATGGAAAACTATTGATCAAAGCAGCCGGCAGCTAGAATTCTCCACCAGACAGCGACTGAATTCGACTTAGCTAACAAGCTAGTGTCGGAAATCCTGCCAAGGAGCCCAGAGTCAGGTCATTGTCTGAGGGAGATAATTAATGATCAACTTGGAAGGGAGGATCATGTTAACATTACCGGTTGGGAAGGCGTGGAAATCTTTACACTTTGTAATAAGTGTGTTAGGGAAGCGAAGTAGTAAATCAAGAAAACTAGCATATACAACCATTAGGCGTCCGGTATTAGAGTACGGAGCAGCCTATTGAGATCCGTATAGAAAGGGTCTAATAAATGATAAGATGTGAAAGGCCAGTGCATTTTGAAGGCATGCCTTAAATGAGATAATATTGTACTATGTATTGTATGTATTTTAGTGTTCTGTATTGTACTACATTATTGTGTTATATGTATAATAAGAGTGAAGAATTTGCCACCGGGCTTAATACCCGAAGCAAATTAAATTATCTATTGTCAGATCGATTTCAGGATAACTGAACTATCTGGTAAAGAACAATCCAAAGCAAAAGTTTTAAAGTTAAGTTCACTTGAACAATAGAAAGAAGCCTCAGTTACATCAGTAATATATCCAACAGTTTGAGTTGTTCATCTAAAGTGGTTTTGGTAACACTTTTTACGTATATTTTCTTTGCTTTTAGGTTATTTTAAAAACATTTTAAGAGCATATTATTGATCATTTTTGGCGTGTTTTAGGTCATCAAAATCCCCCCACTACTGATGACCAAGCTTTCGTTCCATTGTATAGTCCCCGCTTCGTTTTACTTGTCTAATTTGATCTGATTTATTTTCCCCGAAACAGAAATTGTCACTGGCGGTTAGTAATCAAATGTTTAGGTTCGGCAAAACAGATTTCTGAACAGCGTCGGATCCGAAAATAGGAGCATGGGGGCAATGCCCCACCTCAAATCCAATCTGTAATTTTATTACATTTATTCAAAACAATTTGTCTAACATTATATTCAAAAGCATTATTTCCTCGAAGCTCGAGCAGATGTGATTTTAAGATATTCAGATTCTAAAAAAGTGATGCGAGTGTGTTGCTCATGCAATTTCTAAATCGGATTCAATTTTACTTTTCCCCTTTCCGAAGTTGTTCGTACGAAGATAAAGTTATTTAATCGTGTGTAGGAAAACGGCGAATTTTCGGAAGAATAACTTTTATTGTCGAGCCCTCGTAACGAAAAAGAGAATATCTCCTGCTGCTAAATTTAGGGGGAAAATCTCTTACACTTAGTGTAGCAGGAATCCATGTTTCGTGTGTCCTTGGGCGACGGCAAAACGTCTGTCTGTGTTCAATGCTAGCGCCTAAATCGTTCAGCCGATTTTCTTAGAGATTGATATTCTCTGATCGATCTGGATGAACTCGTGGCTTTGGTAAATTCAATCGGATATTTTGATTTTTGAGGGTACTTCACATGAAGTCTTAAAAATATTTTCAACATTTTCTCAAAAATCTGTCCGTCCGTCCACGGTCAATGCTAGCGCCTAAACTGTTAAGCCGATTTTCTCCAAAATTTATTTTCCTTGATCGATCTGAACGAACTCGAGGTTTTGGGAGTTTCAAACAGATATTTTGATTTTTGAGGATTTTTTACATGAAGAGAGCATTTACGTTTTTTATGTTTGCCCGAGTTCGATCCATACGGCGTTACTGTGGCGTAGTGGTGTGAGTGAGGCTAAGTTAACTCAAAATCTTTATTCGGGTCGCAGAGCGGAAAAATATTTTTTATTGGTTGAAACACTTTTGCAGGTTTACGTCGTATAATTTGGCGGAGCAATTAGAAACAATGCAAGAAAGTATATGATTTTGTAGCACTCGTTTATTATTATCAAATGCATTAAACTAGCACATATTCATAGTAACCCAAGGAGCTGCCACTGAAAACTGTATGTGACGTATGAGAGGAGAGTGTAATTTGCACACGTTTCTCGAGCTCCAGAATCTCTTCCCGACCTTGTTACTATACATAGTTGAATAATGAATAAAAGTATCAACAAAGCGAGGTTAGCAACATTTGAAACATTAGAAATTTTCATTAACGAGTTACAGAAAAAACATTTTGTATCGGTAAAAGAAATATTGATGTGATTTCATTGAAATGCTAACAAAATGGGAAATCACACTCCCGAATCTACCACAACTATAACCGAACTATATGTTAATATATAACAATCCAAGTTAGTTCGTATTTTATGCGCTGCCGCACCGTTCATCCGATTACCATAAAACTTTGTCAACTTACTGCTCGCACTAGCGCAAATAATATAGGCATAGTCCAAGGGGAATATGCGTATGTCTGTCGCATATAATCGCAAAATGGGGGCGTTGTTGCGGATTTTATGCGTTTATGCTGACACAAGCGCCCCTGAACAGAAGCGCCACGCAACCCGCCGCACCCTCAAGTATTAAGTATTGGCTGCATATTCTGCTCCTGCTATTGTGAAATATCGGTCAGAATCATTAGTCACAGCTAATACATGCCCAATCTTGAGGGAGACCGTTTTAAGAATAGGATACTTGACAACCATGTCCAAACCAGGACATAGAACATTCCCATACTCCCGATTTTTTTTTTTTTTTTTTTTTTTTTTTTCAGACCGTAAGTGCAGAGCAAAGCATGTTTGAGCAATTCAGATTCAAGGCACCAAACTTTGTAGTTATCTTAATTAATTTCTGCTGCAAACATTTCACACAGGACGTTGTGCAGAAATGTTTCTACCAAAGTATTTTTGATAATTTTTTTTTCATAATTTCTAGAATACTTATTGCCCTTTTGTTTACCGATCATACAAAAAAACTAAGAATGTTTTGCCATTGTAGCGAGTTGTGGGAGGAGAGGGAAACCCAAGCAACTATCCCAGAAGACAGGTTCTCTTCATGTGTAGGTAGGAATGAGGCGTTTCTTGATGTATGTACTATACTTCTCCCCCATACGTGAAATACAGTTTCTACTGTTTTTTTCGAAAATAAATCAAATAAAATCAGAAAAGTAATACCAGAACAAAGCAAAGAGGTCTATATAGGGAAACAAAAGCTAGAAAGAGAAAGAAGTGTAAAGGGAATTAAAACAATATTTCAAGGTACAGCAAACAATCAGCCACAACTTTGTGCCTACATTTTTTACATTCAATAATACTTAAGATAATAATTGTTACTACATAAAAAGTAATTTGTTTTGATAAAAGATAAGAAAACCATTTCAGAATCAAACCCAAAACCAAATCTGAAGTAATTTGTTATAAAAAACCGAAAGCAAAACCTAAATATTTCATTAACTGAAACTAAAACCAAGCATTCTTTAAAGTGGTTTGTTGTGTTACTTGTAATGATACCTAGTGTAAGGTAGACTGGGCTGACGGAATGTATGTAGCCTACCTTTTAACTGTAACTTGCTTGTTAAAAGATGGCAAGATCATTTACAAAACTCCTCAGAAAAAACATACGATCACCACACCAAGAAACTGTTCCGAATATAAAGAATAGGACAAGAACAAGACAATGACTTCAACTTTGAAGAAGTGAAGGTAGCATTACAAAAAACCAACTACTGAAACAAAAACAACAACAAAGCACAAGAATGAATTAAATAGCATTTCCAATGTTAATCTAAGTATTTACATTATAAACTAGATTTTATTGGTTTTATGTCAGCAATGGCAACTTGAGATGCCTACATAATTGAAGGGCTCAGTAGAACAAGGGGTTGTCCCACATAGACATAGTTCTGAGATAAAAAGGGTTTTACCTGAACCTCCCTCATAAAACTCAATACATTTTTAAACTTTTAAACACAGTACACTTGCATTTACGTCCTGGATACATACTGGATTTACGTCCTGGATACATAACATATTACACCAAAAGAACAATATTTCAAGTTTTGCATAATTCTAATAACTCAATTCCATAAAAAATGTGGGATAGCTCCTTGTTCCACTGAGCTCCTCAGTTATATTGAAGAATGCTGTTACTTGTCTTATTTATTTATTCATTCATTTTTATGGAATCCTTCATTGAACAATATTGCTAACAAAGTATAAATCGTTTGTTATACAGAGTAGGGTGCAAAGAAATAACAAAACCAATTAAAAAAAATATTCCACCCAAATGAGAGAGGTAGGCCCTAAATATCACATCAAAGAAAGTATAAGACAAGAAACAAAAGTCAGATTATTGTTCTTAATTATGCTTTAGTTATCAGAGTATTGAACAAATCTAACTTTAGTGCAATGATGTTGGCATTTTTAGTAATTCTCATAAATGGTCACTGTATGATGTTACACAATGGCACAGAGTTTCTCGCACTAGTTAATTTTCTAATCTTTTTAGTCTAGGCAAGCTTTCCAGTATTGCTCCATTCTCTTCCTAGCTACTACCTTTCAGCGCCAAAACGAAATTTCGTCACATTTTCAGTCACCTATAGTCTCCTTTCAGTCTCCTATCACACTGTCTTTAAGAATATCACAGATGAGTAAATTATATGCATATCTTCATTGAAAAACTTGGAGTCGTTCTTGAGAAAGTGTTTGAACATTTCTGAAAATGCACAATTTTGAGCTTATTTTTACAGAAAAGTCTCGAGTTTTCATGAAACTTCAACTGAAATCATTCGAAGCACTTTTGTTCGTAAATACAATAATGTGAAATAAATGCCCACAATGTAAATATTAACAATGAGGTAGATAATAAAAATACATTTTTGGAATTTAAAAAATCAAAAATTCATTTATGTCATTTTATTTGGTGCATTTAGCAGTACCTGTACAAAAAGTTTAAAGAAAACATTTGAAGTAGCTTTTGAAAAAATGTTGTTCAAAGTAATAAGTTTTTGAGAAACTTCATAAGACATCATTCGAAGCACTTTTATTCACAAATGAAATAATGTGTACAAAGCATTGGTAATGTAAATATTAATGACATGAGAGATTTAAAAAAATATATATTTGAGCAAATTTCTTTTATATTGTAATTTTAATTTTTTATTTTTTTCATATTGCAAGTGGACTTGAACGTTTTTTAGAGTAATTGATAAGCTATAAAAATATTTATCACTGAAAGATACTTCATTCACTTACTTTCAAAATATTTGGGACAAGAGATAATTGAGATATACCATTTACACACAAAAACGCAGAACAAAGCTTTCTAATAAGTCCTTATTCACATAAAAAAAAGACTACAATGATTATAAAGTGCTTAAGTACAAAGGTACACAAAAACAGAAAGTTGTCAGTCCCAAAGAGTAGACACATGTTTTTCTCTGTATCTTTTGATGTGCTGAATCTGAATCTAAAGCCAGTATTGCTCCATCCCACAAAATCGCAACAAAACACTGTGACGTATTTTTTTATTTTTGATGATTATATCAGACCTAAAGACTGGAAACATGTTTCTCTATATATTTCGAGTGATGAATCTGAATCTGAAGTCAGAATAGCTCCACCACCCTCTAGTTTTTTTTATTGCGAAAAACCATTGTGAAATGTATTTTTGTTTTTGGGGGGGATCAGACACGAAGATGTGACGCATGTTTCTCTATGTATGTTGACGCACTGAATCCGAATCTGCTGCCAGAACTGCACCACTACCTTCCAGTTTTTATAACCTCCTCACAAAAAACCAAATTTACAGTGGACAATTACAGGGATTTTTTTTTTTTTTTTTTTTTTTTTTTTTTTTTTTTTTTGCAATTTAAAAAATAGAAGGTGGTGGCGCAATTCTGGCTTAACTTTCGTATTCAATGCATCGACATACTTAGAGAAACATGCATCGAGTCTTTGGGTCTAATCTTCCCCCCAAAACAAAAATACATTTAACGATGGTTTTTCGTGATTTAATAAGAACTGGAGGGTGGTGGCGCAATTCTGGCTTCAGATTTGGATTCAGCGTGTAAAGTCTTTGGGTCAGACAACTTTTTTTCGTGTGTGGGTCTATGTTATTAATGAGGTCCCTGATATAAGGAAAGTATCCACAGGCTGCATAAATGTCAAAGCTACAAAAATATACAAAGAAACTGACTTAGGTTTCGAAAGATTCTGATCCACCCATTTGCTTAGTTGGTGTCACAAAAAGCATCATATGGTTACCAAATGCTTACTTGAACGGTTAGTTACCAATATTGTAATCCATTATCTTACTTGTATGGTTACGAAGGCCATAGTTATACATTTACTGGAACAATTAAAATAAATATTAGGCTCTCCAATGTAATCGCTATTCACAATTCTGACTTTGAGAAAAGTGTACATCATAAAAGAAATCTATTGTACTCCCCTATTGGCACATGACTTTTAGAACAAAAGAAACTGCTTGAGTCAGTACTTAAATCTATGAAAACAGAAAACAGGATTTTAAGGCCAGATCATTTACAAAAGTGTCATCCTCTAAAACGAGAGTGGTGCTTCAATTGAACATAATTTCTCACATTACTGGTAACTTGCAATTTTCAAAGATCTATGGAAATGCAACATGCACTATTTTTAATAGCATTCTTTATTACAAGAAAAAATTTTAAGAAAAAATGTTCAGGCGTTTTTGAAAAAACAATTCTTTAAAAATTGCTTATATTTCATGCAAAATTATGTGAAAACTACTTAAATTTTTCACAAATTTTGAATGAGCTTATCTTAATATGTCTTTGAACAACACAGTCATCAATTGCAGCAAACACTGTCATCAATATTGTAATTTTTGTAATGTTAATGTTCTGCAATTTTTCGAAAATACAGGGAGTTCATGGAAAATGTGTGCAGCATTTTTATTAGAGTAGTTTGCCCTATTCACCAAAAAATGAAAAAGAAACTTTGGAGCTTTTTCTATCTGGAGAACTATCTAATTGCCTTACTTCTAGCAAAATTACAAGAAAACATACTATTTTCAAAAAATTTTACATGACCCTATTTAGAGATCTACAAACTTCATTAATAAAAAATCTCTTATCTTTAATATTGTAGTTGTTGGAAGACGTCAAGAAAAGTTATGAACTTCTGCAATTTTTGAAAATTCAGAGTTCAAAGAAAATTAGACCTGCGCCTATATTAAGTGTCCTTTACTCAATATGAGAAGAAAGATAATCCACTGCCAAAAATCAAAATATTAGTTTTAATACCAAAGGGCTATGAGTTTGCTACTACTTATAGGAGTAAGATTTATCCACTGTTTTCAGTATTCAGAAACAGATAAGCTAACTTTGAAAACTCAGTTACTCTTTAACTGTAAAAACTGGCTATTGGAAAGTAGCTATTGTAAAACCATTTATAAAAGAGGTGATAGATCAGTTTGTGGAAAATATATAGGAATAAGTTAATATAATAGGAATAATAAGGAACAATTAATAGGAATAATAAGGAATAACTGCTAGTTATAAAGTATACACTAGAATACCCTCCAAAAGACCAAACTCAATAGCTGACACCATCAGTGAACAATAAAATGACGATGAGGATGATGGAAAAGGACGATGATCTTAAGATAGCATATTTACACTCAAAATACTAATAGAAAGGAGAGAATACAACATTGAAACAAACATAGCCTTTATTGACTATGTGAAAGCATTTGATGAAGTTGAACGCAAAACCTACTTCGGGAAATTTTAATAAAGAAGGGGATACCTTACCATCTCATTCAAGTAATTAAAAGCCTGTATGCTGGAACAAGAATATGTATTGACACTGATTTCAAAATTGGCAAAACGTTTCTGAATATAAACCTTGGAGTTCGACAAGGTTGTAGCTTATTGGCAACACTGTTTAATCTATACATAGATAAAATACTGAATGAATGAAAATGTTATGCTTCTTGTGGCATTGAGATTAGAGAAAACTGTTTTACAAATTCTACTTTATATGCAGACGATCATGTTCTGATTGAAACAGAAGATCAACTTCAGCTCAATATCTACAAGCTCAGCAAAATAGCTAGATATTATAACTATGAAATATCCACATCCAAAATCCAAATTATGGCGTTTTGCCAAAAGAAACCAGTAAGATCTAAGATAGTCTTAGAAAACCAGGGTCTGAATCCAGTAAGCAATTTTAACTATCTAGGAAACTGTTTCATACTGTAACACCACAGGGCATCTCGTTAGAGAATGCACGGTTAGCGGCCCGGTTGTAGCTCAGTCGGTGATGGAAGGAATTGTTAATCAGATACAATGGAAGTATGAAATAAACACTTTGATCACTGGTAGAAAAATTACTTTATTCCTGGGCAAGAAAAAAAATGCACCAGGGAAGTTACATTTGTAAACTAAATAAAAGAAGAGATTAAATGAAAAGAAAAGAAAAAATTAAAGATCAGAATTAACAGTAAAGCTTATAACTAGGAAGAGTACAAAATTGTTATAACTAAAATTACAATGGTAAAAACTTGACAATTCGACGTGCCTTGGCGCGGCACCGCGTTACAAAGTTACACAGGGGTGAATACCCTGAGTTATACTGCCTGGGAAAGTTCTTTGTGTGCCCGGGACGGGCGCGGCGAAGCTCGAGGGGGGGCGGTTGCGACCTTCACAGGAATGCGGCAGAGGCCTGTGGCCTCCTTTGTCGACAGCTGAGCGGCCGTCGGGTGACGTCACCAAGGGAGCGGCGGCGTCGGGCGGTGTCTGGTAGAACTCGTAGGCGGCCGGGATTCGCTCTCGATCTCAAAAGCGTAACCATCAACCGTGTGTCCCTCTGATTCTCATGATAATTCTCAAACACAACTTCGGAAAGTTTAGAAATCCTTCAGAGACACACTCGCCTCTCTCTGACGAATAATTCCCGCTTCAGAGTAGTCTCTCTGCCCGCTCTACTCAGCCCTTTACACTAGCCCACACTGAAATTTTATAAGTCCTTCAGAGACGCACTCGCCTCTCTCCGACGAATAGTTCCCCCCCAGAGAAGTTTCTCTCCCAACTGCTATCAGCCCAAAGCTCAGGCCCCTTCTGAAATTTTGTAAATCGAAAACGTAGCAAGTAAACTTTTACCCCCACCCTTTTTCTCATGTGCTCCAGTTCCTTATAATGGTCGCGTCGCTATTGGCCAAAGGTAATGGCGTAGTACACTATTTTCGACCAATAGCGACGGGGGAAGCAAAGGAAATTTCCACACTCTGTGCCTCTGTGAGGGTACAGTGTTTTTCTTGTTCCTTCTGGAACATAGGCCATGCCTGCGAAAGGGGGCGCTGTCCGGTGAAAGAATTATCGTTCTGGGTTTCCCCGAATACGAGCAGGTGTTCTAGAGATTTCCCAGTTGTGCCTGCGTCCGAGCGCTTTCCAGTTAATCTTTTGACACCAGCCCTCATAAGATTTTCGTAATGGGCCGGGGGCGCAAGTGGCTGTCACTAGAAAAGGGGTTGCGCGCGTGTCGCCATCTGTTTATTCTCCCAGTAAGTTTCCTTTGGTCCGGTTTATTTTATTTAATTTGTACGAGGAAATCTGTATCGCTACAATACAACTATGACAGAGACGTAGAAAATTAACTCTCGTAGTTCCAGCTAATGTGTGGAACCATACGAAGAACTCTTGGCAAGAAACTCCAAAAAGAAACACAGTTGATATTCTATAAGACAATGGCAATACCAACCCTGCTATATGGTAGTGAATACTGGATTTTGAAACAAAGAGAAATGAGCTGAATACAGGCATCAGAGATCAAGTTTCTGAGGGCTGTAAAAGGTTGTATGAAAACTGATCATGAAAGAAATCAAGATATTAAAAAAAAACTAAAAGTTGTATCAGTCCTTGATCAAATCCAATAAGTATAAAATATTTTGTGACATTTTTGTTTAACATTTTTTTGAAATTGACATGATTTAATACAAAAATACATGGAATCTAGTTTTTTAGAAAAAAGTACTTAAAATGCAAATAAAAAGTGCAAATATTAATGAGTCATTTGTCTTAACAATGGCATTCCAGTACCCAGTGAACACAAATGAGAGGTGGGGGAAGGGGGATCAAAGATGGTTCCCAGAATAAATAACAATATAATTAGAGGAAAAAAGTATATACAGTCGTATCTCCATATATCGAATTTGATAGCTCCTCCAATAATATTCGATATATAAAAAATTCGATATACAAAAATAATCATAAAATTTTAGCAAATGCTATTAAAATCATTTTGGAAAAAATGGGGTAAAATGGAAAATTTAAATATTAAATAATTAACAAATGTTTTAAAGGGTAACCAGCGATCTGGCGTTTTGGAGTTCAAGGTTTTTCCCATTTTTCCAGGTCTGAGAATATAGATTTTTTTCTGATTCTCTTTCACACATATCATCACATTTTTTTTCTATTTATTGCATAATCGCACTATGCTACTCATGCACTTTTCTTTTGCAACTGAATACTAGTGTTGAACATCGTACAAAAATGAGCTTTATAGAAAACTCAGATCTTTTCACTTGTTTTTCTAGGAAGCATATGATACTAATTAATATCAGAGTTCTGAAATGCTTAAGAAAGTATTTTTTCAGCTGAAAAGTATGTTAACGACGTTAATAAAGAAAGAAAACTACCACACGAGTGACAAAATGTTAACAAGGGAGATAATTTCCATGCTTCACTTTTGAGTTCTGGTTTTAAAAAAACATGAGTTCAGAACAAGCAATTTCTCCAAAACAAAAATATTTTATGACTTCAGTTGCTCAGTTATGATGCTCAGTTCATAGTCAGATGCAGTGTCGCAGACAGTGTCCCCAAAAATTTTAGAAGAAATAGATCCGCACCTGGAATAACTTCCAAATAGCAATAAGCCTCTAACAGCCACACAGCAGTACTTGGTAGCTTTAAGCTTTTGTGCTATAGGACATTTTCATCTTGTGGACGGCGATCCACATGATACTCTACCAATGTTGCACCTACACATGTGGCAGTGTTCAAAGTTGTGTAATGTGTGAGTCAAGGGCTACGCAATCCTCCTCACACATACATGAGGCACTTCTCATACATATTTCGATTTTCACTTCTCATTATCATGTACTGAGTTGAATCAAACATTTTACTGAATACGATCCCGAATGTGAATTTGTACTAAATGTTAGGGATAAATCTTAAAATAATGAAAAATCCCTGTTTTTAATCAAATTGCCATTTTTCCCTGGTTCTTCCATGTTTTTATTCAAAATCTTCTTTCCTTACGTTTTTCCAGATTCGCCGGCCACCCTGTTTTAATCATTTGTTCAACAAAAATATTTATGAATATGTGGAACATGAAATTAATATTGCTTTTCCAGTAACATTAAGGGATTTTTGTTTGGACATTTGAACACACTGCTTAAGAGTAAACTGAACCTGTACAATGTACCTAGGGACACATTGTACACAAATTATCTCAAAAATAACTTTGTAGAATGTTCTTAAAAAAATATTATTATAATACACAAATATGCTCAGATGTGTAGCATTCCAAAAAGATTAATATCAACAATATCACATCCACAACAAGAGAGGAAAAAATTAAAACATGGAAAGTCTCCCTAGGTTTGACAGTTTCCCCACATCAGAAATTACAGCTATATCACGAGGAGGCAATGGAAGAGTCATTTAGTTTAGGAAACATTTGCAAACGTTGTGGCTGAACAAACAAAATACTAGTGATGCAAAAAAATTCATCAATTATGTGCCAACAAGCTATAATGGAATGGTGAAATGAGAGCTAGCTTCCCGATCCCTAAAAGGTCCTGATGGCTAAAGGCCTTGATCCCTAAAAGATCCCCAAAAAGGTTAAGGAACTAAGATTGGTACCAGGGCTACCATGAAAAGTAAACGGTGATTGTCCAAGAACAGCCTGAGGGCTACCTCGGAAACGGGATGCGGGAGCAGGCAGACATCCCATGTGAAGTGATGTACTCCTGATGAAGTGGTTTCACAGTATGTCCCAAAGAGGGACACATCCCATTAGAGAAATAAATAAGTAAATAGAGAATTAAATCAATAAATAGAGTAATAAATCAATCAATCAATAAAAACAAACACACAAACAAATAAAATAAATAAATTGTTGGTGGAATGGGGGCCGCAAATACCAGGAGTGAAGCAAAAACTGGTGGCGCTAGAGCATCAGATACTTTCTTGCATTATTGCTAATTAGGGAGCGGATTTCTATGATTTCACATATTTTAGTATGTTGCTAAGGGAAATTTCTTGACATTTGGTTAAAATTGTATGTCTTGTAGATTAATATGTTAGTGCATATTTGATTGATTTTTCCTGTTGGGGAATATTCATGTAATTATAGGTGCATATTTTGCATATTTCATTAAAATAATGACAGCTTTAAAATGTTTCATTTTTTCATATAATATATTTCTTCGTGAGTGTTCATTGATTAGAAAGAGCTAGACAAAGCGTTGTATTTCTTTTCTGATGATAAAATACTAATGCAAATGTAGGATATTTATTGAAATAACACATTTTAAACCAGACAGAAGAAGTGCAACAAGACATACTATGTACTTGACTAAAGTGAATATTTACTTCAATTATTTCTCCCGCAAAATAAGGTAAATTATATTATATTTGCACAAAAATATATCTTTTCATTCCAAGTATGCTTCTCCTGAATTTTATCACAAAATGTTTACACGGGAAAGGAAATATTGTTAATTTTTATTGCATATGAAAGTGCACATTTCAGAATTTTTAGGTCTTAAATGCATATTTTTAAAATCATATTTCAAGATTTTTTAGAGCATAAAAATCCTCTCCCTATTGATAATGGTTACCAACTATTTTTATATATTGAATGTTACACCTTAACCATCCACTTCAGCCAACTCTTAAAAAACTAACAATTATACAAAACAACTAATATTTTTAAAAAATTGTAGGTATATAAAATGATTTAAAGATTAAATGCAGAGGAATAGATTGCCTCTATAGAAGGAATAGAAGAAATCCAGCTTCAATGTTCAAGGCATAGGAGAGGTTCAAATCAAATTTGATTTGTCGCCATAAAACTCATTATTACATGAAGACTACTAACAGTTTGAGAAGTGTACATGGCATGATTTAAAGATCTAATGTTGATAAATCTATTGCCATGAGAAAAGATATTGGGTTTCAATATTGAAGATGTAGGATATATTCAGAATCATGTGAAGTTTTGCAATTTTTGGAATTCCAAATTTTTAATGAAAATTTGACCTAGACCTATGTCTATTATTAAGTGAACTTTTCTCTATTTCAGCAAAAAGTATAATGAAAATTTGAGCCACTTTTGGTTGCATTGGTGAAGCTCCTGTGTTTATTTAGTCTCTAAAGTTGTTCGCAAATGGGAATGGACACACATTTGAGAAAAAAAATAAAGAGAAAAAATACATTCACTGTATCAAGTATTCCCAAAATGTGTATTTTTGTCAAAACCTCAGCATCGAGTTTTTGCAGCTGCTTGATACTACAAATTAGAGAATGTTAAAATATACTTAGGGACTTGTATAACCTCCTCCTTTGAAGTCTGCTAAATATAGGATGAGCCATTATATCAATGTATAGAAACTTCAAAAGAATTTTTTTTGTTCAACAATTTAACATTCCCATTCTTGTTGCATTATACGGTGTGCCAGGAAAGCCTCTCTGCACTGAGCCAAATCAGGACCTCCTATTAAACACAGCATTTATGTTGGGTGCAACCAGCTCACTGGGAAACATGTGAAGGGGGAAACACGTGAAGGGGACAACACTTCCAGCATCTATTGTGATTGTGGCAAGTGCACAATTTACGTTTTCCAGCTGCAGCTCGTGCTACCAACATAATTTCTGTTGCAAGTACCATCACCAGAAAGGTACCACTGCGGAGCGACTTTCCTGACATGCTGTACTATTAATAATATTGAAGACAATTCAAGAGATGGCAAATTACCTGGCAGAATGTGAGAAGGATGTAGTAGCGGTAAAAAAAGAATGGTCAACAAATTGCAGAGAGAGAATTTGAAATAGATATCATCTCTCTCAAAAGGGGCCGATGAGAGAAATAAGTTGGCAATCCCTGTCCTAAATGTTGCAGAATTATTTGCAAACGTGTTTCAGGTTATACAGCTGATTCCAGTTTACACAATTCAAATATTGGTCTCATTTTATTATGTTAAGTAGAAGAGAACATGTTGACTGACACCGAAGACGACATCTTGATTACTGCTATAGCCTATGTATTTTTTTTAAAATTTGGCATTTCTATCTCAATTTAAATCATTTTCCTCAACTTGTGGACAAAATTAAAAGGAATTTCTTACTCCAGCAGCCATGTATCAACAAACTGTGTAAAGTGACAAAGGTACCATGCAACAGGTATTGCCATCTGCTGTGTGTAAAATAAAATTTTCATTGTTGAATCAATCCACGTTACTATACTACTTTTAAACAATATTGATGTAATAATGTTATAAGATTATCATACAATTTGGTATTTTACCGATTTGAAATAGCTTTTATCATTCATTTGCCAGTCGAAATTGCAGCAACATATTGTTTCGGACAGAAAAAAGCAAGTGGTGGTGGAAATTTTTTTCTAATTCAGGACCATCCAATACCAATGCGTATACAATGTACAAAAGTACCCAAGAGGTAGAAATGTTTGAGTGAAAAAAAAACTTGTTTTTGCACTTGTTGGAGATCACAGGAACAGGAGTGTAAACACTGTTATATGCACATCTACAACAGCAGACAGCGTTTTTGGCAATTGTAGGTTAAAAGAAAGTTTCCATTCCATTATTTCCCAAAAGAATCATGACTGTTATGTTTGCAGCAACAACACAACTGGAAGAAGAACAACAAATTTTTTTCTGCAAAAGTCCTGTTGAGCCAGCAATGCATCCTGGAGAATGATTTCAATCATTTCATACAATACAGAAATTCAAGAAAAATTAATAAATTTTAATTTATTATCATATGTATTATAAATTTAGCAAATAAAACCCTTTTAAAAATGTAAGAATTGTGTGTCCATACTTCCATACTTATGCCTAAGAAAGTTTTGAAATATGCATTTAAAGAAGTATTGATTCTCGTGAACATTTCATGTATAAATTACACATAAAATTGAATAAAAACAATCATATACTGGCAAAATCAGTTACAAGCTGGAAAGGGGGCATACAAAGTATCTGTTATGAGATGCAAGAAGTATGAATTCTACTCTAGACACTGGCTGAAATCAACCCAGCTATCTAGTTACTTTTAAAAATCCTACCACCGCCAGGACTTGAACCCTAAGTCCCCCCAGTCAGAGGCTCTGCAGTGACATCAGTGAAGAGAGATTGTATGTAGCTGAATATAATACACGTCTGATTGCTGCGGAGGAATATCATCTGAATCATATCATTCATTCCAACACTGTGTTCCATGTGTCTATCCTCTTGGAAGTTTATCATGCCTCCTCGTATTGTGTTATTGGAAATTAAGGACATTGCGAATGCTTCATGGACATTGTGTCAGCCAGATCTCCGTGTCATTGCATGGCTAACAGAGCCTCCAGCTTTGGAACCCTAGGTCACAAGAGATTTAAAAAACCAAAAAAGACTGACAAGCAGGATTCATTTGAAGAGCCATGTAATTTGTTAATTAAAGATAAAGGAAATGGTACACAAAATCACAAAAATGTAAAAATATAAAACAAATACATATAATACTAACACATATAATAACAAATACATATAATAAAAAACCTTAGGGTTCAAATAATCCCAAATGACCTCTCCCAGATTAATAATGAAGCTAGAGACTTCTTTGTTAATGTTAAGTATTCCTCAATATTAAATCATAAAATAATTTCATGTACTCTTTTTTTTTTCAGTGGTTTTTGCATAATTGAATTGAAATGTGGAGGATCACAAAGGCTTCATGAATATATAATATCCTAGTAAACAATAAAAGTTTTCTGCTGTGGCAAGAGAGTTCAGTGACTAGTGAAAGCAATTCTTATCTACAGTTCCTGAATTTCCGCATTTTTCAAGTAATGGCTAGAGTGATAGTGGGTTAGAAGTGGCAATATTATAATTTTTTTTTATTAGCCAACTGCATATCCCATTAAGGGCAAGGACCTCCTGTTTTAGCAGAGAATTATTAATACTTCTTTAATGAACTGGTAGGATGATGATAAAAGATGAAAGGACAATCACAAATACATCCATGCCGAGGCAGGATTCGAAATCGCAATCCTTCAATCCAAAATTGCCAAGACACTACTGCCTTAGTGATCTCAGCTATTCCGATTTACATTACATAACCGTTTAAAATAATGTTACATAACAGTTACTGATAATTCAAGAAAGCATGTGCTGTTGTGACACAACCAGTTTAAACTTATTCATTGTGATTTTCTGTTTCGATTGAGAGGTGCTGATGGAATTGAAAATCAATCCCTTAACATTTAAAATAGGGAAAAAAACATGCAATATTACTTTTTAGTTCTTAATATTAGGTAATTGTCTTACATAAATGATTATGATTCCAGAAGCCATCTGTGTACTGAGAGTTCAATCTGTACCAAAGAGTAAACACAGTGAACAAATTACTTTAATACACAACAACTGGTTAACCAAAGTATTTTGTTGTAACTGTTAAACAGAAACATATTATAAACTCATGGATTTTATCATTATACATGGTAAAGGGTTGAAGTTTGGTTTATGATCTTCCTACCATTAATGCAACCTTATTTGCAACTTCTCTTCTCCCAAAACATTGTTCCTCAGTAAGACATTTATATTCCATGGTAACAAATTTTCTTCTTACATCCATAAATTTCACAACGCAAATTTGGAGAATTTTAAATACTCCCCTCTCATCCATGTATCATACACTTGAACCCCCCTAAATTACATAATGCTAGCAACCCCGCTCCCTGATTTACAATAAGTAAAAATAAATTATATTAACAATAAAACAATTTGTTTTCATTTTATTTGTGATATACTCATACTTTAAAATTTACGATAATTTAAGTCACAATTAGTTGGCGATGTAAACTGCAGCTAACAATAAGATTTTGGGTCAATTTTTGAGTGAAGGAAGGACGCATAGGCGAGAACATTTCTGACAAGCTGTACACACACCATTATGGATGCAGAGGTGAGAGTCCGCTGTGCCAATTTGACTGAATTCTAGGATGGTAATCAGTTTTGAATATGTTCTTTATAATCCAAGAAATGCAATCAATATACTGTTGACAAAAAAATATTTCTCTTTATCGCATCATTACTTTTTAATTTATTTACATTTTTAAATTTTAATTTGTGAATATTTTGATGTTTCAGTATAAGATTGAATAAAAAGAATAATTTGAGAAAATGTTGGAAAATTTTTAAAATGATATATCAGTATTACGCAAAACTAAATTAACACCCCATACTCCAATGTAACACACAGTAACCTGGCCTCAAACCCCAACCCGCACTCTTTAGCGTTACATAATTTATGGGCAACCTCTTATTCAGTAAAAGTTAAAACACAAAATGTAAAAGTCATTTGGGATATGACCCTGGTGCCATATTTCAGAGAGATTATGGAGATCAGCCATTAATGCATGCACCATACGATCCCTTCCTTACCCCTCCTTACTTGTCCCTGGTACAACACTAGAGAAAGCTCTGAGAGCTTAAAATGGCCCAGTGCACTTATGCTTTCAAGTACTACAAATATTGCTGCAGTTTTCGCAATTTCAGAATTTTGTTTCATAATACATCACAATTTTTGTTGCTACATCGTACATTCTTTCTTTAGCAAGTATATCCAATACATTTAGACGATCTTCAATTCTCTAGATTCCACTGAATAAACATGACTGACGTACACACATTTTACTAACTTTAATTTAATTAACAAAACGTTCTGTCTCAACCAATAGGACTTTCTAGAAAGAAACCAGCACTATTCCCTTTCGATTGAAGTGAGAATTTATGTCAGAATTAATCATCTTGTAAAATGAGTGCCAGATGTCTATACCTCTTTTATGTTGAGTTCCAAGGTGTACCACTTTGCCCTCCTCCATAATATCATTTCACATTGCCAACAGAAAATAGTGTAATCTGCAAAATGAAAATTGCATATCAGGGTAGGTATTCGGTTACATGTTTGAGTCAATTAATTATATATATAATAAATACATTTTTCCACAATCAAGTACAGTTAAGAAAGTTATGATGCTTCTTTCTCTTAGGATATGCAGATTCATTTTACTTTAATTAATAATTTCCCGAAGAAGCAATTTTTGTATCTCACAAATCCTGTGGTAATCAAAGTGGTCAACACTTTGGCCCCTTTGGGATCATCATCTACCAATTGGAAACTCTCCTCACTGTTAGTGCTTTTAATGCTTCATATGACCAACAAACTGGCTGAGATGAAATACACAATTAACTAAATTTTAACTAAGTTATGATTTTACTGAGCAAAATGTGAAATGTTAAAAGCAATTTTTATTACCTTCAGTGTATTTTGGCTTTTTCCATTAAATTTCCATACCAATATATTCCAACAACACTTCAGTTGTTGACAAATAAATCAAGCGGATTTTGGGAGCCAAAACACAAATTTAACCTGCAACCAAGTGCCCTAAAATTATACACATTCAATTGTTCAGCAACATTTCTTTTAATAAATAATTACTAAACAATTTTGTTAAACTTAATTTACACATCTGACCCACAAGTATTAAAGCAATTATAACAGGACCCAAGTTTTACATTGAAGGGTAATCTATCTCCTACTATCCTTGCCCACTCAAAATAATTGTAATCACAGATCTTAAATTGGCAACTGGTTTCACAGAAGGACAAATTATATTACAAAACAAACAATTAACAAACACATAACTGAATAAATATTATTCATTAAATTAAGGGACTCCCATATTCTTAAGGACTTACTACCTAAATCCATCTTCACAAATGACCAAATTTTAGAAAAATTGTTGAATGTATTTTTATGTAACTTTTACTAGTAACTAAATAATACTCAATACAAAAAATTACATAATCTCATATGACCACATAAACATCAATTTTCCATGCATTCTAATGAATATACAAAAACCAATTTGTTATTTGTATTGAACAGGTTGTTTAATGCATACATACAATTTTATGTAATTAATGACACTGAATTCATAGTTGAGACTAACAGCCTGTGAACATCTCACCATTTTCGAAGTATCTTGAATTCCATATAATATCATTTTCACTTAGACATACAATACGAACAAAAGAAAATAAAGTGTAACAGAGGGGTTCCCAATGATATCTGTATAGACCCCCTGGGGGTCGATGAAATTTAGAAGAGGGTCAATGATGTTCAAGGGGTAGATTGGAGGACAATAGCCCAATTCGAACTTGTGGGTTATCAGTATAATCAAGATAACATTGACTACAAAAAATATTAATAAACTTGATTGTTTTCCGATATAAAAGAACAAAAGGTATAACAATAAATTTGAAAATGGCTCCTCTTTTTTTCATATCATTTGTTCATTCTTAGTAATTAGGATGTTTAGAAAACTCAACAAATTATAACTACACATTGACAATGATACTTTATCAGGCAAGAAACTACTCTCCACAGTATGCATTGGAGAAATGTCATAGCCATTCTTAAAAATGAACATTTTGTAACCATTACATTTCAATGAAGATTAGAAACTCAGCTACCCTAAAGCAGAAGTGTCTTCGATAATTGAAAGATTAAGTTATTTATGAGAATATTGGGGAACGAAATTATTATCCTTAAGACATATACATGGATGACTGTTCAACCTTTAATTCTGGTGTCATTATAAGGACGCTGTAGAAAAAATGACAGGGGGTCAGTGGACCATACATTTAAGAAAAAGGTTGGGAATCCCTGGTGCAACATGATTAGTAAGAAAATTCAATTAAAGAATTTAATTACTTAACATAGATTATAATTTGTTTATAACAATTTCAAAGGATTTAATATATTATTGATAAGTAAAATAATTTTGGTTATCAACCATTTACTATAAAACTTCTTTTTTCCCTGTTTCACAAATTTTACTTTTCTTATACTGTCACCAATCATGTTTAACAATCTAACACAAATTACATTGTGTCACCTCTTACTCATTTCTTTATTACACTTTGGGGATACAAACATCTTGTTTCTTTTACTTATTAATATTTTGTTGAAATGCTCTCAAAGTTCTGATTAATTAAAGCAAAAGGCTTTTTCCTGACAACATCTTCAAATTTCAAAAATTCATTTTTTTGTGTACAGTATTTCAAATGGATATAATTAAATTTATTTTCCCTGACAATTTAACAAACTTACATAAGAATTTCGAGTTTTAGAAAAATTTGTCAATTGTAGTACTTTTTCTTTTGGGTTTTAATCATTTTTTTATCTAAGTTACTTTATAGCGTCTATTTTTATATTTTAAAGGAAAATTTTTGAGACTTTTTTCTTTAAAGTAGTTTTTTGTTTGCAACCAATTATACAGCCTATCACTATCTAGCATTTCCGAGCTTTATAATTTTCATGAAATTATAATCTACTCGACTTTAAAATTGAATCCTGCATTTTTTTATAAATTTATCAACTATATTATTTATGTCTAGCTCACTGCAAAATCTATTCCAATCTATCCTATCTATAATCTTTACCCATTTTCTATAATTAACTATGTATTTCCATTTTCGATTTGTGTATTTCTGGCACCCTATTAATCAACGTGTTTCAGAGCTCTGGGCAAAAGTAGGAGGGTACACTTTGCCTGGGATGAGTACCTGGGCGTCTAGGGCTGAACAAAGCTATCAGGCATGGAAGCTTGACCCAGAGGGGAGTGAGGGTTACCGAAGGTAGGTGTACTTCCATGTCGCTGCGTGGTCGGATGCAGTCTGCTGATTTTAGCTTCACTTAATTTAGCTTCATTTAATTTAGCATAAAAGAAGTCTATAAAAGATACCATTTCTTCAGTCATTTTTGTCGGAATATTAATAAGATGGAATTCCAAATTCAAGAAAAGTATTCATATATTCTCCAATTTTGTATTCTTTTAGTACATCAATATTCATGTCTCCCACCACGTGATTTTTTTTTTACATTTTTAAAACTTATATTTTTATTATTTCAACTAAAGTAGTGTCTTATACCATTTTCAAAAGTTTTTTCCTATTCCTCATATTCACAATACAGGCAACCTCATTTCCATTGCCTATCTTAAAAATCAATTTTGAAGGATGTTTTGAAACTCATAAAACCCACAAAGAAAAGTCATTAGACTATGATACTTTTATTTATTTCTAACAATAAACTATGTTTAAGAAGTAAGAATTCAACTTAAGTGCAATGAACATTGGAATGTTCTGTTCTGAAATTATTAAAGCTCCTGTAAACATTAAGTTACGAACAGTTGTTGACACAAAACAGATGTAATTATTAAACTTCTTGACAATTGAAATGATATCATTCTTTTTAATACCACAATTAGTTAAGGCATTACAAGATTGCTAAAACACATACACATACATATAGGCCTACACATGAACAAACACGAAAATTAAAAAAAATTAAAAACTTCCTGCAATATTCATCCCTCATAGCATAGGTCCTATTTGGTTTTACAGTATATATATTATACCTACTGCATTTGCATACAAATGTATGTGATAATATTGAAAAAATCAGTTCCAAAAACGACTGACTTAAAGCTTTAATAGGTCTTCTTGATGAAATTCTTACTTCTTAAACATTATTTGTCGACATTATGTATCAGAATTTATTGAAGATAAATTGCAAACAATGAAATATTATACTCTAGTCATAGGTTGGTCCAAGTATCATTTTCGGTTTATCTTCTCTGCAAGAACGCACAAATGTGTTAAAGCTAGTTTCATCAACTTTCATTTAAAACATACCGTACAATGAACAAACCACGTGTTGGCAAAACTCTTGGCGATATCATCTTATTATCAGAAAATTCAATGCCATCCCAGTTCCCCGCAGATCTTTCCGTCTGGCTCTGGCCTGGCTGCTCTCCCCAACAAACTCCCATTCTCTTTCGCTTTAGCTCTTCGCTCGCGCGTCCTTGCCGCGTTTACGTCTGCCTTGGAATTTTGCTCGCAGCCCGAATCTTGCAGCGCAGATACCAGCTAAGCACGCACATAATGTTCACGGTGATTAAAGATACACGCATGGTGGAATATGTGTTACTTTAACGTGATCATTAAGGATGGGATATTTAGGTTATGCACCTACAACTTTAATATTTTATTTCTAACATGTTATGTAATCCAATTGAAAGCATTTCAGAAACTTGCATCTAAATCACCTCACTGCCCCTAAAGAGACTCTCTGCCCTTATTTCTCAGTCTTTGCAAAATAAAAAGCACATTACATAAATATACTCTTACACTGATTAAAGTTAAATCAATGAGCACGCCATGCACTTTGTTTTACCACGCTTTGTTTGAAAATAACCTGTCTCTATTTTTAACTTCAAAGAAACAAAAGCTAAGGAGGCCCATTGTCATTCATCGCCAGTTATTGCGGCAGCTGCCTTTTTTTTACCGGATAACTTGCCGATGCCAACGGTGTTTCGAAACGAACACCGTTTAGTTTTGATGTATTTAGTATGTTGCTATTTTATGTCTAACATTTGGCACTTCTGAAGGCAAATGTGTTACTTTTTTCAACCGAAGCGTCAACTATGTGTAAGAGCTTCATCGCATTTACTAGAGCTCACCGGTAACCCAAGGACGTATTTCAAACAATACATATAGCAGAGCCCTTCGCCCCCCCCCCCCCTCCCCTCACCCCGCAACCAAACTCCTGGTCCTTTGCAAAGCGCCGCAAAACTCGTCAGAACCGGACAGATGTTTGCAAGGTTAGCAGTGTTCATTGCTATTGTTTAATTAACGGGAAAATGTCTCGAAAAACTTTTGTCTGCGTACATTCTCTACGCGTTTTCACATCGTGAAGGCACAAAGGGCATCTAAATTATGGGCAATGTTATTCTTATGAAAGAATCTCGTGCACTGTAGGAAATAGATTGTTGCAGAGGCAAGAAAAAAAATATAGTCCTGTAGCAAAAATTACGAGGAACACGGTGGTGACTATGAAAATTAGTTTGTGACATTCGTTTTCTTTTAAAATAAAACAATAAAAACGCTGGGTTTCTGCGGAAGTGGCTTTTAAATACCTTTTTATTTAAACCTTAAAATATATAAAAAATTTGGTAAAATTATTAGGAAAAAATCGATACAATATTTCAGTTACTTCAGCTGTAGAAAATGCTTCTAATTTATGTGTCCCTTAAAAAAATGAATAGTCAACGAAAAATGTATGATTTTTTTATTCGTGTATTATAATATATCGTCGCTGGGATATTTTGGTTATTTAAGTCCAATTAAAAGCGACAAAGTTTTGGGTAAACTGAAATAATTTTCTATCACCACCCGAAGGGCTTCGGATGCGATACTTCTGGATATTTGTTGTGTGCTTTGAAGACGAGCATCGCGCGATGTGAGACCATGTGAGGTTCGCTGGAGACGCGACGAAAATATAATTCACAGATGCCCGTAGGGCTGAAAGAAAGTGTTTGTCTACATACTGTCATCAGCGGAAGGGACCATCGAAATCAATACTCAAATGATCACGAGAAGCCCTTTCGAGAATTTCACCTTGCTGTGTATTCTGGTTAGTCGGTTTTTGCTCGTGAATGGGATTGATGATGTGCAATGGTAAAGTGGGTACAGTTTTATAATGTATAATTATAAAAATTATAATTGTATTTTAATAATATAGTCAATCGTGTAGTGTGTTAACTTTAAGAGATCAAAATTGATCGCAGGGAAAAGGGTGAAATAAAAGTGGTAAAAAAATGTTAAAGTATTCGAGAATTTAAAAGAAAGACATCCCAAAATTGGAGTCAATCGTGTGAATGGACTTTACATAGTAACAGGCATCATATGACATTCCTTCTTTAGAATGAAAAAGGAAAATGAGAACGGAGAAATACCAACCCCGAGAAAAATGAAGTTAACCGGACTGAAGAATTGAATCGGTAGGGGAATAAAGTACGACGATTTTTTTTTTTTTTTAACATACGGTATGTCTCAAATTCCTTGCGTTTCTATTTTAAAATGTTCCTTCAATCGTGTCTAATAAAAGATGTTAATGATATTTACTAAATTTGTAGGTCATAATGTATCGCTTATTGCATAATCAATATTTGACGGCACAATCAACTTTTCTTTTATTTAAAAGAATATATGTAAAGGGTTCCTATGTATTAGATATTTACATTACGGCTATAACAATAAAAATACCAATGAAACAATTACCAAATCCAATACCAGTAATACTAATATTTCTAATAATACTAATAATGTGTGTGAATAAACAATTGTTTACGGTAGATGCATATATTGAGAAAGGCAGCCCTGATTTTGCCCTCGGTGGCTCGTTGGTTAGCGTGCTCTTTTTCCACGGCGCAACCCCGGGTTCGATTTCCGGTCGGGGAAAAATTTTAATTGTGCGCTTTCCTTACAAATATCCCAGTATCTATTGTGTGACGATGAGAAATCCCACCCTTAAGTTATGAAGACCAGTATATACGATGGAGGGATGTCTTCGTGCTAACCACACGAACCCCTTATCAAGAGGCTGAACTGTCGCTTGTCCGCCCAAGGCCCTTATCAGGTTGTCGAGCCAAAGGACATGACAGGACATGACAGGACATGACAGGACATGACAGGACATGACAGGACATGACAGGACATGACAGGACATGACAGGACATGACAGGACATGACAGGACATGACAGGACATGACAGGACATGACAGGACATGACAGGACATGACAGGACATGACAGGACATGACAGGACATGACAGGACATGACAGGACATGACAGGACATGACAGGACATGACAGGACATGACAGGACATGGCAGGACATGGCAGGACATGGCAGGACATGGCAGGACATGGCAGGACATGGCAGGACATGGCAGGACATGGCAGGACATGGCAGGACATGGCAGGACATGGCAGGACATGGCAGGACATGGCAGGACATGGCAGGACATGGCAGGACATGGCAGGACATGGCAGGACATGGCAGGACATGGCAGGACATGACAACGGTGATTGACGATTTTGGGGCGAGCGGGCTCGCGAACTTGTTTTGTCGGCTACAACGCGCGGATTCTTTAGAAGACAACGTTTCTGTAACGAAAATGTCTGTTTTCAAATATTGCTAATCTATATATTGCTAATTTTTGAAATTTATTTATGTTAAACTTTTATTAATCTTAACTATTTTTAGTTAAATAGACGGGAAGGGATTCTGGAACTCAAGGAAACGTGCGTAGATAAATCTTCCCCACTACATCACAGTTTTTACTTTTTTATTTTTTTACTAAAATCTAAATCTAACACGGAACACATGTGAAGAGCAAGCCTTTAAATCATCAAATCGTCAGTTCATCTAATTGGCAGCTTTTTTAACAACGCGGAAGAAATCCAGGCTAAGTGGAATGAATTTGCTCTTTAACATAAGTAGCATTCCTCTCCACAAATTACAGCGTCATTCAATGAAGAAAATTCTGAAAAAATACACGGAAAGCGGCAGTTCCAGACGAAAGAACACGAAGAAAGAATTAATATGTGAAGCCTGTTTACGATGCCACCTTTCAGAAAGTTATTTCTGTTATTTGAAACTCGTCGGTGGCATTCATTCTTGATGGAACGACGATGCTAGTTTTAGCCTCAAATTTCCAAATATTACGTAGAACATCCAGGTTGCCTTCATTCCCACCGACTCCATTTACTTACCAATTCGTAGGCCTGTATCATACGAGCGTTGCGTTGACGCGTGTCACCTCACGCTGATGACGTGAGCCGCGTCGATACCTGCACACACTGAACACGCGACATAGGTTAACGTCTCGTGTGAAACGGCTAGGCGACGCGCGTTAGCAACAACACTCGTGTGGCGTTTCGCATAAAACAGTGTTCATCTACGACGCATTAACCGACTCGTGTGCGCAAGCATCGAGGAGCGATGACGCAGCTCACGTCACCTGCGTCAACGAGACGCTCGTGCAACACAGGCCTGAATTAAGCTTAACGAACAATACAAGATTAAAGACCACACTTATCCATCCCCCACGCCCACTTTCGAACCCGTGACCCTTCACAACGCGGTATCGCGGAATTCGTGCTCTAACCACCTGAACCAAACAACAAATGGGTTATAACAATTTTCTGGAGGAAGAGGTACGATTTTGACAATTTACAAATACAAGAGTTCACTTTCATTTAATACATAACATTTACACTACATAAGCATTAATACTCTTAAAATGTATATACACCTATGAATAAAATGTAATAATGGCACTCCTCCGAATAAGGATCTATCGGACTTTAAAATTTAGAAGAGCATTTTGGAAGTTTGGAATCGCAAAGTCCATAGTCTCATTATGTTTTTATAAAATTTCCTGCATGAATTTAAATGTTTCATACTCTAGTTTAAACGTAGTGGCACTTCAAAATCACGAGCTGGGTGTAGAGTGGGATATTGTCATCCAACTGGGAGCTCTAAGACCCAAAATTTAAACCGTAGCGAAGCTCCCAATTGGATGACAGTGTCCCCTTCTCTGTCCATGTCACTATGAAGTTCCACTGTGTTTAAATTGAGTAATCAGAATACATTTGTCAGTTCTATCATAACACATTGTGAAGAAAGTTTCGGCCTTTTTACCCTGAGGCCACTTCTTTCGGATTTGAAAAGTTACAGTGCAAACTTAATGCCTCGAGCATTATGAACGAGTTTTATGTGGAAATGGTTGGGACCAAGGAAACTTCTAGATACAATTTTTCACACACATACACGCACACCACCTCTAATTTTATAGAAAAATGTCAATTTGTACTGCAGGTGGGATAAAAATGTGAACACCTGGAATGCGTTAGAGTGACATAATTCTAAAGAGGAAAAAACTCCTTGCGGGTACTCGAGTTTTTAACACGCTTCAACGTGAAAGAAAAATTTCACTAACTTCAAGAGGTACTACCACAAAAATCGTATTTGCTGTCATATATTTATATAGATTTTTCAAGATTTGAGTGGAACACACTAAAAGGTATGTCCCTACAATTGCTATATTTTCCATTTTAAAACCACAACAAAATACTACATACATTTAAACACGCAAAATAAAAGTTTGCAACCAGTAAATACCGTTGGTGCCGAAAATAATGGTAGCTAAGCTGTCGTAACTGTCCATTTCAGAGTACACCAATCGCATGGTCAGAGCCGTGGGGCTGAAGGAAAAGAGCTCGAGACCGAAGTATGAACGGGTGAGCTGGTTATCCCGAACAAAAAAACGCCAACTTCTTTTGATATTCGCTCTTAGTACCCCCCCCCCTCCCTCAGGCATCTATGTATCAAGGGTTCACCGACAAACAATGAAAAAAGTTAAAAATACAAGTTGTCCAAACAAGTTAGTTGTTTCATCTGACAGCCACACTTTCTAAATACCGAATAAAAATTCAAATGTACTGAATATTATTAGCAATTAACACTACTCATTTGGTTGTGCTGATCAGCTATTCACAGTATGCGTGGGACTCTCAAATCAACATTTTAATGAAATAATTCGCACTGGCGGTTTGAGATTTAGATGCCATTTCCATTGGTTTTGCAGGATTGTTTATCTTCGGGTTTAACCAGTTTTCCATTTATTTAACTTTCAAATCTTTTCGATGGTTTCTGAATTCGAATATAATGTTTAAAATGCTTTAGCGAGTTTCACTTTTGTTTTAAGGAAACTTGAGCGCGAGCGCAGACGCTCCCGTTTTCACTAGGAGCTCCGCGAGCGTCCGAAACCGAACCACGGTGCCGGCCCTGCGATGAGAAAAGTAAGTAAACGAACAGTTACAATGGTTTGCTGCTTTCCAAAGTGATATTACACCAAGGCCTGTGTTACACGAGCGTTGCATCGACGGGCGTGATTAGATTTAACACTATCTTATGCGGAACGGCCAAAGCGCTCCGATTCACATAAGATAGTGTTATTCTTCGATGCGCGTCACTTAACGCGCGTCAATGCAACGCAGGTGTGCAGAGACCCTAGAGGTAATTTTTGAGGCCCCATACTTTACTTTTGCGTGAGGGAATGCATGTAGTACTAAATATTGGAATAGTTTGGAACTAAACAATTAGAGTAATCTTTTCAATTTTATGTCCCACCAAAATCTTCAATAATTGATGTAAATATTTGAAATGCAGGTACAAGAAATAAGTTTGTGGTAGCATCTCGGGAAGTTAGTAAAACTAATTTTTCGGGTTTAAGAGGATTAAAAAATCAAATATCTACCAAAACTTTTTAAAATCTTTTATTAATAAGAATGTACAAAACTATTCTCATCCACTTCAGGTGCCAACTTTATTAAAGGAAGGTAAAAGCTATAAAATTAGAAGGAACCCGGCGTGGAAGTAAACCGAGTTTTCTTGGTCCTACACGTATTCCACACAGTATGCTCAGTATTTTCGGGGGTACATTATAATTCCTTTATCATTTATTTTTATTTTCATTTTCAGCGGGTGCAATTATGAACACGCTGTATCTGTCCGATTCACAGATCTATGTGCTCATTAAAGATATAATTGATTTAATAGTAACTCCAAATGCACCACAGACCGATTATTCAAAAAAAACAACAAAATTTACCTGTATGACGAAATAGAAAATTAAAAACCATAAGATGTCAAAACATTGCGGGTCAATAGGTTTTAAAAATTTAGCATTTTCTCTATTTTACTTAAACTATGTAGCTTATATTTCTGATGCATTTTGGCGTTATTTGCAAAGAATATTAGTCGAAACTGTACAACATGTTTATATTGTTTGCTTTACTTTATGAATTTCAATTAAAAACTTCAAATTTTAATAAAATATCCGAGCATTAGCATTAAATTTTGTTTAAAAGTTTTATATGGTTCAAGCTAGACTACTAAATGCAAGATAAAATAACTACTTCCCACATTCTGTTCTCCATCCTATAACTATTTCACATGGACGGTCGTCATATTTCTATTCTTTTGGAACTTCATTAGTGCAGTTGCCATCACGCGAAAAATTTGAAGTAGATTCACTAGCTGGCACCATCGCCCAATCAGTGCTGTTTGATGGCTGGTCTCCCGAGCCAGGGGACGAAGAATGTTCTATTACAGTCTTTTCCAAATCCTCCAATTGCTGATGGGTGTGGCTAGGAGTATCATCCTCGGAAATATCTATGAATTCCGTCAGCTCCAAAGAAGAATGGCTGCTCAGTGGTACACTAGATGTTGATTCTGCATCATTGCTCACACTACGACACAATCTGCCACGTCCAGGTTTTCCTATAAACTCACTGCTCGTGCCATCGCTTCCCTCTTGGGCCTTTTTCATCTCTTGGGAATTTTTCTGCAAGAATATTTGACACGGATGAACATTTGTAAACAATATGTACACAATTGTGAGGGTTAGGGACCTACTGAAGAAATGGAGGTTTATGAGTGATACAAGGAGTAAATTGCAATAAAAAAAACTAGATTGAGATGCACGGAAACTTCACAACCCATCGAAAATTGGCAGAACGCATTATTTACCTACGATAATTTCCACTTAAATCTTGAGACCGAACCTGATCAACATTTACGCTACTCATTGCAGCACGGGTTTCGTTTGCTAAAGATTGTAAGGGTGCCACCATGTTTACTCTGTAAACTCTTCATATTAAAGAAGGCTGTATGACCTTTGCACATTTGTTGGCCCTCCACGTATCTACGCCTTGAATTACTTCGCATTCTGATCGAGACTGGCTAATGTCAACGAGACTAAGGTTTCAGGAAGATCAATAAACCAATAAATACTTCAAGAGCAAAAAATTGATTACACCAGAAATTAGAATTTAGACTTTGGAACGACATTGGAAATACTAGTAGAAACACCTTTAGATTAATCAATTTGCGTATTACGTTTATATTATCCACACTGATCAAGATCCAGTGGGGCCGTAGACCCTACAATTTTAGAATCATTTTTGAGTCTTGGGGCAATGGTATTTCCACATCCCCAATTTTCTTAAATAGAACGGAACGATATGATAGTGACGTTATTATGTTAACACTTTTGGTCATTTTCTTTACCATGTCGAACGATTTAAAATATCTTACAATGCCATTGCATTGTCTGCAAGAAATTTTAACCTGCATTCTTACTGTAAAAATTGGTAAAAGATTAGCGTTAGACCATCGATTTTTTTATGTATAAGATCCTATTTATCTTAAATAAATTTAGACGTTTCATGTGGTTCTGAAAATACCACTAAGCTTCGCTAAGAGAATAAACCCGTTTCTGAACAGAGTTAAGAGTATTTTTTAATAAAAAGTAATGTTAAAATTTTCTGTTTTTAACTTCAGTAGTAACTTTGAAAATTTTGAACTGTAGCCCACGTTTTCAGATATGGTATGTATGAAACTCTTACGGTATACGAGGTCCTACAGTATACTCTACGATTCAGAACATTTGAAAAACTGAATAGGCAACGAAGTTCTTTGGACCACTTAATGTCGAAATAATGAAAATCTTTCCGAATAGATCTCAAACAAGCAATGAAAATTGCTAATTTTTTTACCATAATTTCATGAAACATTATTAAAGGAAATTCGCCACTAACGGAACTGGCAGCAAGTGTGTAACACACTTCGTATTTTGGATCCATTGAACTCTACAACCAAAATATGTACCAGTTAAAGCGATGGAATGAAACTGCTATCAGAAAAAGGTTAGTGTAGTACAGGATAACTGGCATTCCCAGTTCCGAAATGTCAGTTTTGCCGATTACCCAATCGAAAATATAAGGTCATTTTAAAATCTATTATCCGTTTTCTGATTTATAAGTATCAGAGGCAGACAATCTCTCATATCCACAGTTATCTACAGATGTACGGACTAAATTTTACTAAATAATGCCTTAATACAACTAATCCTAACATGAACGTTTTGGAAACTAGGGCATACCGCAAGTGCAAGACTTTTTCCATATACTGATTTAATGTAATTAAGGTTAAAGCTACACTATCGTTAAATGTATAGCATAATGGGGTCACAGTGCACGTAGAAGTCTGATAATAGCGACAAATTTCACAAGTGGCATAGTTGTTTCGCGCAAAAAGTGTTACAAATTGTGATTAATATGAGGAATGTATTTCGTGCACTTTTCCTGAATTCTGGAATTTTTACCCTCTAAACCATATACAACTATGGATCGAGGTGGAAAGTATTTTTGTCAAGAATTGATAAGAAAATATACGTTCCCGTGTAGTAATAAAAACTACTTGCAGAGGCAAATTAGCTTTAGATTGACGTTTATAGCTCGTTACGTTCTACGGGAGCGGGAGCGTGTCGGCTGACCTTCAATACCTACGGCGACGTGGAATGCTTTTACCAGTCAGTTTATTACTAAGCTACGGATTTATAGGCATTAAAAAAAGGATTTATAGGCATTTAAAAGAGCACTACATATTTCTTTTTTCTTAAATTTAAGCACAAAGTTGAAGTGGGTTTTGCAATTGTTTTATTACCTGCATTAAGTTTAAGCAGAGGCTCTGTAAAACTTAAAATAATGAAAGTTTAAGATCTTTTAACAGATTTCGTTTAAGAAAAATCTCTGAACTCAAAACTTTACTTTTGCAATGTTAACGTTTTGCAATTTTCGATAATGTTCTTTAAGAATGGAACCTGCATTAATTTTTATCCCGTCCTTTTGATACAAACGGGGAGAAAATTAAGAAAACCTCGAGTCTTTGCGTAAAAATTGTTTAAAAACTAAGTGAAAAATAATTTGACGACACCAGCGATTTTGTATGCGCAATACGAAATACCCGCACTGTAGTGGTAGTAAAACTAAATCGGTTAACCGATAGTTCGATTTCTCCGTTCCCTGCAGAATAAAAACGAAAAAAGTAGCGTTTTTAAAATATTTTAGTAAGTATTATTGCTTTTTTACCAATAAATACGAAAGTAGGTAAAATTTAGGCATTTGAATATTTAATAGCCATTAATCAGTGAAATGTGCATTTATAGACACTGAAATTCTCGTATAATATCTCTAATGCCTCAAAATTAATAATTAACCGGGAAGATTGCGTTTTCCATGCAAGGACAAAATAGGTAAAACTCCGCGCTTCTTCATTACACACCATACTGACGACCAGTAGCCACATCAGACTATTTTTCCATGTACATACGTATATGCCCAATGAGGAACACACTCATTAAACCACAATTTACGTTAAGCATTTGTTTTTCCTCCCGTTATTCAATCAGATGCATACGTTCATGATGTCTGACCATTCGGATTGCAATTATAGCTAACAAATTACACTATACTTTTGAACAGTGAGGCACGTTTAATTACAGTAACAACTACATTAAAGAGTTTTAAACTCAATTAATTTATCTCAATTCATAGATGTCTCATACAGAAAGTTCTGCACGAGTGGCCAATTTTAATATAAAAGAAGCCCAGCTGTTCCTTTTGAGCAAAAAAACTTATTTGCAAATTTAAAAAATTAAAACTAAGACCTTACCGATTCGCAGCTGCTTCTGTCTGCTTCAATACTGAGCGCGTCTGCAAGCAAAGGCAAATTCACTGCCAGATACAAGTTCAGTGACGGAGACGACGGCAGGTCGGAAGGGGGTCTGGAAGTCGCATCCATCTCTTCTGCCAGCTCAGCAGTTTGGGAAGGAGAATACCCTGGAGACGACGGCAGTTCACAAACAGTACTCGAAACCACATCTACCTCTTCGGCACTCTCAGCAACGAGCGGCGGCGGCGTAGGCGTTGTCGCCGTTGATGAGGATGTTAAGATAGCACTGGCCAGGTCTGCAAGGCTCAACACTACTCCCACAACGGACGGGCGCCGCTCATTGCTTGTTGTACCTCCATCTCCACTTGATGTCCCTGGTCCGAAACCTTCAGTTGGACCTCCACTGGCTGCAGAAGGACCTGCAACATTTGATGAACCTATTTCGGTACTGAACTGCTCCGTACCTGTCTCGTTCCTGGTCGAAGGATCTCCTCTGACAACCGGTGGGCTCTCTTCCATGGCGTCAAGAATTTCCGCTACGTCCACAGGTTCATTTATTTGGGGGGCATCTGCAGGCTCCGGACGGCGAACTGCTCCGCACGGCCAATGTTTCTGACCAATTCTTTGAAACGAACCTGTCTCGGTCCTGGTCGAAGGATCTCCTCTGACAACCGGTGAGCTATCTTCCATGGCGTCAAGAATTTCCGCTACGTCCACAGGTTCATTTATTTGGGGGGCATCTGCAGGCTCCGGACGGCGAACTACTCCGCACGGTGAATGTTTCTGACCTATTCTTTGAAACGTACCTGTTTCGTTCTTGGTCGAAGGATCTCCTCTGACAACCGGTGAGCTATCTTCCATGGCGTCAAGAATTTCCGCTACGTCCACAGGTTCATTTATTTGGGGGGCATCTGCAGGCTCCGGATGGCGAACTGCTCCGCACGGCGAATGTTTCTGACCAATTCTTTGAAACGTACCTGTCTCGTTCCTGGTCGAAGGATCTCCTCTGATAATCGGCGAGCTCTCTTCCATGGCGTCAAGAATTTCCGCTACGTCCACAGGTTCATTTATTTGTGGGGCATCTGCAGGATCCGGACGGCGAACTGCTCCGCACGGCGAATGTTTCTGACCAATTCGTCGAAACGTACCTGTCTCGTTCCTGGTCGAAGGACCTCCTCTGACAACCGGTGAGCTATCTTCCATGGCGTCAAGAATTTCCGCTACGTCCACAGGTTCATTTATTTGGGGGGCATCTGCAGGCTCCGGACGGCGAACTGCTCCGCACGGCGAATGTTTCTGACCAATTCTTTGAAACGTACCTGTCTCGTTCCTGGTCGAAGGATCTCCTCTGACAACCGGTGAGCTCTCTTCCATGGCGTCAAGAATTTCCGCTACGTCCACAGGTTCATTTATTTGGGGGGCATCTGCAGGCTCCGAACGGCGAACTGCTCCGCACGGCGAATGTTTCTGACCAATTCTTTGAAACGTACCTGTCTCGTTCCTGGTCGAAGGATCTCCTCTGACAACCGGTGAGCTATCTTCCATGGCGTCAAGAATTTCCGCTACGTCCACAGGTTCATTTATTTGTGGGGCATCCGCAGGCTCCGGGCGGCGCACTGCTCCGCACGGCGAATGTTTCTGACCAATTCTTTGAAACGTACCTGTCTCGTTCCTGGTCGAAGGATCTCCTCTGATAATCGGCGAGCTCTCTTCCATGGCGTCAAGAATTTCCGCTACGTCCACAGGTTCATTTATTTGTGGGGCATCTGCAGGATCCGGACGGCGAACTGCTCCGCACGGCGAATGTTTCTGACCAATTCGTCGAAACGTACCTGTCTCGTTCCTGGTCGAAGGACCTCCTCTGACAACCGGTGAGCTATCTTCCATGGCGTCAAGAATTTCCGCTACGTCCACAGGTTCATTTATTTGGGGGGCATCTGCAGGCTCCGAACGGCGAACTGCTCCGCACGGCGAATGTTTCTGACCAATTCTTTGAAACGTACCTGTCTCGTTCCTGGTCGAAGGATCTCCTCTGACAACCGGTGAGCTCTCTTCCATGGCGTCAAGAATTTCCGCTACGTCCACAGGTTCATTTATTTGTGGGGCATCCGCAGGCTCCGGGCGGCGCACTGCTCCGCACGGCGAATGTTTCTGACCAATTCTTTGAAACGTACCTGTCTCGTTCCTGGTCGAAGGATCTCCTCTGATAATCGGCGAGCTCTCTTCCATGGCGTCAAGAATTTCCGCTACGTCCACAGGTTCATTTATTTGTGGGGCATCTGCAGGATCCGGACGGCGAACTGCTCCGCACGGCGAATGTTTCTGACCAATTCGTCGAAACGTACCTGTCTCGTTCCTGGTCGAAGGACCTCCTCTGACAACCGGTGAGCTCTCTTCCATGGCGTCAAGAATTTCCGCTACGTCCACAGGTTCATTTATTTGTGGGGCATCTGCAGGCTCCGGACGGCGAACTGCTCCGCACGGCGAATGTTTCTGACCAATTCTTTGAAACGTACCTCTCTCGTTCCTGGTCGAAGGATCTCCTCTGACAACCGGTGAGCTCTCTTCCATGGCGTCAAGAATTGACGCTACGTCCACAGGTTCATTTATTTGTGGGGCATCTGCAGGCTCCGGACAGCGAACTGCTCCGCACGGCGAATGTTTCTGACCAATTCTTTGAAACGAACCTGTCTCGTTCCTGGTCGAAGGATCTCCTCTGACAACCGGTGAGCTATCTTCCATGGCGTCAAGAATTTCCGCTACGTCCACAGGTTCATTTATTTGTGGGGCATCTGCAGGCTCCGGACGGCGAACTGCTCCGCACGGCGAATGTTTCTGACCAATTCTTTGAAACGAACCTGTCTCGTTCCTGGTCGAAGGATCTCCTCTGACAACCGGTGAGCTCTCTTCTATGGCGTCAAGAATTTCCGCTACGTCCACAGGTTCGTTTATTTGTGGGGCATCTGCAGGCTCCGGACGGCGAACTGCTCCGCACGGCGAATGTTTCTGACCAATTCTTTGAAACGAACCTGTCTCGTTCGTGGTCGAAGGATCTCCTCTGACAACCGGTGAGGTCTCTTCCATGGCGTCAAGAATTTCCGCTACGTCCACAGGTTCATTTATTTGTGGGGCATCTGCAGGCTCCGGAAGTTTAGAGTCTGCAGGTACCGGGGGTTTGGGTACGGGAGAGCTGTCATTTGTGGCCGCGGGCTCTTTCCATGGCTGAACAGAACTGGAACCGCCAGCTGAGCCCGAAGGTTCTGCGGTACCTTCAATCCTTTCTGTAGGTTCATCGCCTTGGAAATGCGATCTGGCTAGTGAAGGAAATTCGGCTGGGTCAGCAGCGTCTCCCAGTGGCACCGCGAGGCCTGCGAGGGGCACGAAACCGCTTGGATGATCCGGCGACGGGCCTTGTCCTATGGCCGCGTAAGCGGCGAGCACCGACGGACTCGGGGTAACTCTGGTGCTAGTGCTGGGAGATTGCATCTCTGCATGCAGCGGTACCCCGCCTCCTGTGCGTCGGTCGGCTGGTTGTGATGGAGATCCACTCTCAGCGGATACGCTCGAGACCTGTGGATAGAAATGTTAAGAATCATAACTTGGAAGTATTGATTTGTCAAAATGAAATATTAACTTTAGAGTTTGTACCAATCAGGCGTTAATGTGACAACTAGCTAATATGAAGTTCCCGTTACACGTCCTAGACCAACCTCGTCTGTCGAGTCTGCAGGCACCGGGTGTTCGAGTCCGGGAGATCTGTCGTTTGTGGCCGCGGGGTCTTTCGATGGCTGAACAGAACTGGAACCGTCAGCTGAGCCCGAAGGTTCCGCGGTACCTTCAATCCTTTCTGTAGGTTCATCGTCTTGGAAAAGCGGTCTGGCTAGTGAAGGAAATTCGGCTGAGTCAACAGCGTCGCCCAGGGGCTCCGCGAGGGGCGCGAAACCGCTCGGATGGTCCGGCGATGGACCTTGCCCTATGGCCGCGTAGGCGGCGAGCCTCGACGGACTGGGGTGAACCCAGGTAGCGGTACTGCTGCTACTGCTAGTGCTGCTGGGAGTTGGCATCCCTGCATCTACTTCGCCTTCTGGACGCTGGTCTGTCTGTTGTGATGAAGATGCATTCTGGGCGGGTATGCTCGAGAACTGGAAAGAAATGTTACGAAAAGTTGGGAATCCTAGATTTACGTTTCAATAAATTTTACTAACTTTTGGGGTATTTTCAGTGACAAATATCACAAGTAACTAATATGAAATACCATCACATGTTAAATGATCATCACCTTCTACCCATCCATTGGTCTTTAAAGGGTGTAATATTTATTCTAGAACACTAAATGCGTATTAACGCTGCTTGCTACTTGCTTTTCAGGGACCGGACAGTAAAATGGAACGTGGATGTGGAATTACGGACGAGATGCGGATGTGGATGGAAAAATTTGCCAATATTCAGGCTGCAACATTTGCTGGGAAACTCCCACCTTACTGCCTGTTGATATTTGTAGACCATCTCGAAAAGTCCAGTCACAGTACGAGATGTCCTAGAATTAATGAACTGTACATCCCTATCGAGTGGTCACGGGAGTTCTCACGTCAACTTTTGCTGCCTGCATATGACCCCACTATCTCCATGTAAATGCTGCTTGTTTTTTCCCTTTTTATTCACGCGTCCCACCGTAGGACTGTGTATAAGTATATAGGACTGTTATAGCGTGAAAACGAAGATATGCTGTCTAAGAGAAGTCACTCGTATCTTCGTACAGATTTGTCTTCAAATTCTTTACTTCTATTGCCCGATGTAATTCATGAAAAACCCAACATCTTTGCAATCATTTTAAATTCAAAATATTTTGGATAACCACCACTATAGCGCTATACGGTCCTTTAACTTTACAGCAAATTTCTAGGATTAACAATCCTGTAATTATATAAATCCATATCCCCTCCAGTACCTTAAATCACATTTATAATTATTCACGTAATTCCCGAAATTATATTACATAATATCACACGATTATTGAAAATTATTTATCGTTAGTCTTATTAATTCGTCTATCCTTCCACAATTACTCGATTCAAACAAGCCAAATTTTTGTGGGTGTCAGGTTGGAACAAAGAAAGATTTAGAGAAACTAAAAAAAACTGAAGACTATGGCGAACATTTAACGAAGGCGTTAATAATAAAAAATTAGGGGAAATTAAAAATTTTTCACGGAAAAGTACATTCCACCAACTTTCATATAGTATGCTCAATCTTCTCTACTTAATTGGAAGACCAGAGCAAGCGACCTAGAAACTAGGAAGTTGGCGCCACAATCTGTCCTGAGAGACCCAGCGCCCAAGTAAATAAAGTGAAATTGAAACTTAACAATATGCAATTATCTGATGGCAAGGTAACAAAATTTCTGGGTATCAAAATTACTCTCAATTCCGTCAAACCTCAAGAGTAATATACATATATCAGAATTAAACTCTTAAACCAAGTTCATGTTACGCAATTAAAATGTTTTGGAATAAAAGATGGACATAAAGAGTAGCTTCACTAGACGCACGTTTTGTTGAACTCTCCTTTTGCTTGTAGTTTTAGGAGTAAAGCCGCGGGTGTGTTACTATTTTGTTGATGCAAAATCAAACCTGCAATTCATTTACCAATGTGTATGCGTTGGCTACAACGCGGAAACGAAAATGTCCATTTTTGTTTCAAATGTTCCTAATCACTTTTTATTATTTTCATTTTTTTAACATTACTCACTTCAATGCTTTATAGTTAAAATATTAGGAATTTATTCTGGAGCTCATGAAAACGTGCGCAGATGGTACGTCCCCTTACGTCACAGTTTGAACTATTTTTTGAGTAAAATTGAACACCGTACTGTGATATTCTTTTCGGCAAGCTAGCTTCAGCCTACCTAAGACGCGAGAGAGATAGGGAAGCGCGAGTATTTTCCCTATAAAGACACGACGGGAACAAATTGGAAATGACTAAGGATAAGACCATCCCCCCCTCCTCAAGATTTGACATTAAAACCAGAAACCGACCCGACATTGAAAATCCGCCGTTTATACACACGCGACGTATATAAAGCGACTGAATGGAAGAGGATATCCGGACACCTAGAAAACGTCCACTGATACTTCATGAACGAGTTATAAAACCAATCACCTCCCGAACGAGTAGAAAGACAACGTATGCGCAAGGAGAGGGGCAGCCGAAGTTTACTGGAAGCGGGGGAATGCCTTAGAGCTCTTGCGTTACTTCACGACTTCAATATCTTTACTTTGTCATTTACTACTCTACATAACATCAATGTTACTTCTTTAAATTCGTAATTCTACATTCGTTTCCACAAATTTGAGTGATTGTTGCAATTGTTTCATAGCCAAAACCATACAGGCAAGAAGTAAATAGTTCTAATAGCTTTAGGATTCTAGATTTAAAAATGATGGAACAATTTAGGATTGTTAAATTCGATACTTATGTTTCAACTTTTCCCCCAATTCAAATTTAAAGGATCTTTTCCCATTTTCAATGCATTGGGACGCGATAAACAAGACAAACCTCGGGCTGTGACGCACTATGCACAGGTAGTTGACGCCTCACACCAGGCGTTCGCCCAGCATTTTCGGTATCTGCTTCCATCGAGTCCGGACCGCTCGTATCAGCGGTGGACGAGCAATCCTCTCCGTAGCTGCCATGCGAAGAAGACTCGCACGTGGACGTATCTTCTGACTTTTCTATAGTCTCGTACCCCGATGAAGCAGTGTCTGCTGCTGCCGCCGCCAATTCAGCCATCGGTGGCCATCGGGTAATGCCGAAAAATCTGGCGGGGCGCTGAGCGCGCGAAACTGAACCAGTGGGACGGGCAGGCGCCGACTGGCTTGAAGTACTAGGCGAGGAGCAGCTCTGGTTGGAGGTTGATGGTCCGCTCATGTGTGCGGAGTGAGAAAATGTGCTGGAAGAGGACCGCGTCAGCGCGAATCGTTGAAGGTTTGCAGTAGAATCGGGTGACGCGTTGCTGGTGGAGGCACTCTGGCAAGACGAGCTTGGTTGGGGAACCGAGGGGTCAGGAGGATAAAAGATTGGAGAGGACCGCGAACTCCTAGGGACACTACGAAAGCACGACTCCGTCACGCGCACAGGAGACTGGAGCTGAGGATTGGGACGTAACATATGTGAAGGGTCAGAAGCGGCCCCCACCGGGAGACCGGGGGATTCGCAAGGAAGTGAAGGCGAAAAAGGATGGCCCGACTGTTCGGACAAAGATTGGAGTACGGAGTATGGCGAGGAGGAGGAGGAGGAAGGAGAATCGTGCGACGATTTTGCGCTTTTCGGCGAAGGGTTGGATTCTTGCGTGGAAGTCGGCAAGGCTTCGGTGCGTGGCGATTGAACACTGTTCGTAGCAGGCGAAAGTGGATCAGACGAACATGGCTGCGCGGAGGGACTGGATTGAGAAGGAAGATCCCTTTCTGAATATAGTCTCTTCGTGGGAGGAGACCGAGAGTGGTCGCGACGGCGTGAACCCGATTCAAACGGAGAAAGTTGCGCAACACTTTTGGGAGAGCGCGAATCACGTGGGGAAGTAGATTGTTGAGCCTGAGGTCCGCTAATAGGTGAAATCTCCCCTCGCAGAGAAACATTTGTTTGACGTGATGGAGAAAGCGATTGCTGCTCAGGAAAGTGGAATACACGGGCTCCAGATGGTGATCCGAAGCTCGGTGATAGACGTCGACGCGGAGATTTACGCTTCCGTGATGAGTCTGGACTGAGAAACATTTGTTCTTGTGGACCGAGTCGTCCGCTTGTTGCAGAGGGCGACTGCTGAGCGGGTGATCTAGATCCTCGTGAAATTGGTTGGTTGGCGTTTGGAGAGAGGGATGGTGACGAGTCTGGCGTAGTGAGATGCTCGCTTGCTTGAGTGAGCGTCTCTCCACCTGGAGACGCTGATCCTCGTGAACCTATGCTGCCGCTTGCCGGAGAGAGTTGGCGACCTGGAGTCGTCTCCGTAGTAGGGAAAAGCTCTTTTTTTGGCGAGGGTCGCTGGCGGGTTGGTGACGTTTCCGGTGTAGCGAGACGTCCCGTTGATAGTGTATGGACCTCTCGAGGCACTGGCCTTGATCCTGGTGAAGCGCGGCGCCCGCTTGTTTGAGAAGATGGCAGGCGGGCTGGAGAAGAGGATTCTGGAGTAACGAGCTGTTCACTTCTTGAAGGGGCTTCATCTGAAGATGAATCATTTGGCGGAAGTCGAGATCTTTGCGAAATGGGGAGGGAATAAAGTGGTTGTGGTGCAGGCGCCATTACGGACTGTCCTGGCGAAGGAGATCGCGACTTGTCGGTCGATGAAGGAGCCTCAAGTAAGATTAATAGCATTTCAGGTCCGATATTCGATAACGACAAGGCTTGCATTTCCGAATTTACGAACGGTACCGACGACCGAGATCCGAGTTCGATATCAGAGCTTTCTAGAATGGTAGTGGTAGTTTCCATTTCAGAACACGAATCCGTCTGTGAAGAAAGCTCGCTCGCAATACCAACCAATGGGATTTCTTGTCTTGAAGAATGTGGTGCCGCACCGGAGGAAAGTTGTAATTGTAGAGATGTACGCGGTCGGCCAGGCGATTGTCTTTGGGACGGAGAAAGTTTTACGGGAGATTCGCACGATTGGCTCGATGAAGGCTCGTCTATGTTTAGGGAAGGGTTACCACTCCCAAAAAACGTGGCCTCGATGCCAGAAGAAACCCCGACTCGGTCTACAGATTCACCGCTTCCGGACGTTCGTCCTAGTAATTCATCACTAGAAACTTCGGAACCGTGCAAGTGTGAAGCCGTTCCAAGTGCCGTAAACCCTCTTTCAGAAGAATCCAGTGGCCACGTATGCGACTGAGAATGTCCAGGCGTCGACTGTCCTCTGCCACCGGAAACCAGGTTCACCATTTCCCCTCCGTGTTCGCGAGAAGCTGGAGAGCGTAGCCGACCGATCGGGACAGGAATGCGCGAGGGCGGTCGGGGAGACAAACGCGGTGCTGCCATTTCCGAGGGAGCCTGCAAAGATCGCGGCGAAGACAGCACAGCTCGAGATGAAAGAGCGTGGGCGGAAATGGCCTCCGAATCCGAAGATTTGGGAGAAGGCGACCGCGACCAGGTGGCCGACGCCGCCGAGGTGATGTACACCGAAGAGGAAGAGGCCGAGGACAAAAGGTACGACGGCAGCGCGCCAGGCGGCGGGGCGTGGGGGGCAAGCGGAGAGTCCGACATCCGGAGGGAGGACAGGGAGCCCGCGTTGAACGAGGCAGAGTCCGGGCTAGCACTGAGCAAGGGAGAATCCGTTCCGGAGAGAAGCCCTTGTGACAAACGATCAGCCCCCTGGACGGCCTGGGATCCTGACGCATCTTGCGACCCTGACTCGACCAGCTCTGACAAGACAGGCGTATCTTCGGAATTACTTTCCGCTGGACCGACACCGATGTCCGCATGCATTGGGACCTAAACAGAAATATTGAGCAAATATTGGCATAAACCTATTTACTTTGTAATCTTCATGAATATTTAAGCTCGTAAATCAAAGTCGAGTAAGAACTTTGGGAAATTATTTGTGCTAATCGTGCCAACAACAGTATTGGCACTTCCCAAGAATGAACATTGCAAATTTCTCTCTTACTGCATACATTATATTAAGCCTCAATTATTTATATTAAGTCTTCATTATTTTATATTCCGTTACTACGTTAATACTATACATAATTTCCGAACATTTACAATATTTTCGTAATTTCGGGCAGCGGCACATTCCCACCATTATCTAACAACCACATGGACAAATTCAAGAAGCAGCAAAGATTTCAAGATACATTTGTCTCATATCGACTACCCTTACTCTACAGTGAACCATGCCATTTAAAAGAAACTCCAAAAAACTAAATCCCTATATTCGAAAAGTTCTGCGGCCCACACGCATAGTTTATGCATACCATGTGTAGAATGCAGCCTACAGATTGAAAATAACTGAAATGTGTGAGTGAATTAAGACCGTGCACAAGTTCTGAAAAAAATCAAATTCAATTCCTTTTGTCTAACTTATCTTCCTGCTCTAGAGGTTTGATCATGCCCACTGAATAAGTGAAGGAAAAGTAGTGTAGTTGTACGTAGCAGATGGAGTTCGAAAAAGCATTCCAGTTTTCATTAAATTTAGTTTTTATTATTTAACTTTTCAGAAGTTAATACGAGGGGAAAATGGCAGTGTTCCAATAGAAAATGATCGTAGAAATTCAATTTCTAAGCAATGATTCATAAATATATCTAAAGAATATTAAACAGAGATTTTTTAAGAAGTCAAAAAGCACTTTTTCCCTTCATGTTTCTACCATGATTAACTCGAAACTGCTCTTATAGGCGCCTGTTAAAATGACTTACCTGCTCACGGGCCGGAAGTGGGCGAGCATCCTCAAGACCGCGATATCGCAGCAACAGCCTTATTGAACGCAGCCATAGCACCTGCGAAAAAATCCTCTTTGTATATAACAATATTATTTACCCTTTATCCAGTATATTGTACTGCCTTTATAGAAATTCAATTTCATTACAGCCTGCTCTCTTCCCGAAACTAAACCTTACGTAATCACACATTCGCAGAAATTTCGAGAATCCCAATCTGAAGGAAGCCAACATTAGTAGGTGAAAATTAAAAGTTCTCTGAATTGGTCGCAAGATTCATAATTACTCCGGGCATACTGATCTGAAGACTCCACACAGTCCAAATTTAGATGATTTTCACGCACTTTATTTGAATTGAAGAACTCATTATTTGTTCCAGTACTTTTTAAACGCAAGCTATTGCTCATTACTCAGCATTCGTGAAGTAATGCTGAAAATAAACTGCAAATCATTTTAATTTCACAAAAAATTATAATTAGTCAATATTCCAATCTAATTCACACGATATAATTTTGATACGATTATAAAGAATACGAGTAGCTTCGAGGTGTAGCAGATTGCGCCCCAGTACCAGACGCCATGTGATTTATCCTTTGTGTAGGGCTCTATTAGTGGATTTAATATTATTTACAGTAGAGATTAGATAGTTTCAAGTGTTTGCTGCCATTTTTGAACACATTCCGGCCACGTATTGAACATACACCCCCCTACCACAGGGGAGAGATCACGTAGAAAACTTAAGGATGTTAGAAACAACTATTGTGTTCTAAGAAAGTGGAAACTTGAAACACTTTTCAAAGAAATCTTAGGATTAAAAAGAATCTAAGTGAGGAAAAGAACCAAGATCGGTATCTTAGCAATACTAAATTAAGAAATTTATATACTGCAATGGAAACTTATACAAACGAATTTTCATGCGTTACGAGTCTAAGTGTGCGTGGTACAACTCAGTAAACTATGCATTTATTTAAAATAAATAAATGTAAGTGAAATTAATATAGCACAGCAGGAAAGGAATTATATCGCCAACACCTAAAGGAAATTGTGTTTAGGTGAGCAAAGGCCGAGATTCGGCGTTAAAAGAAAAATAGGGTAAGTGGTGGATGGTAACCAAGTTTTTTGTATCAGAAAAGTAAATTGGGTTCAACACTGCCGACCGCCGATGTCGAAAAAGGAAGTACGCATGTGATATGTCTGTATGTAATTCCTTTATAGACTAGAGTAGCCATTTTTGGACGGTCTATATTTTCGTAGCACATTCCTACCCCTTTTCACACATTTCCTAATAATTTGGAGATAAAATTCTCTGGAGTACAATTCTTCCTGTATTCAAAAGTGTTACTTTAACGACTTCTTTAATACCGTATGCACTTTAATGCACGAATCCCTTGACTAGTCTAAATCGTTAATTATCATTTTTATGAGCTTCGGAACTACATTACGATTATTTATCATTTGCCACAGAAAACTTTCACAAATTAAATTTACAAACCATTTCGTATTAACACCTAAGCTTTTCCTCATTCAACTATTTCAAAACCTATTTTTCCAAGTTTAATCTTTGGATAAGTTCAAGTAGTTTCACATATTTCAATACATGCCACTGTTAAAACTATAATTTTACGTTCTTTTATTAAGCCGTTCTTCCATACCTACACAATTTTTCTACTCGATTTGCGAGTATTTATAATATCACAAGTTGCGTTTGGGTAAATGAGAGGCACGCATTTCCTTGGAGGTCGCATGCTATGCATCTGAACACGTTTCTGGTATAGCGTATTTCATGGTGCACTGGGGAATAAATAAAAATGCCCATTTGGCAAAAAAACTTATCCAAATAGGATTTTATTTCGCTGCTTAATAGAATCTGTACACAACTGCTGTTACTTTAATTACGACATTTATAATTATAAATTATTACATGATTTCTTATTTCTTCAGTTAACTTTACAACACCTTTGCACCCGGATGTGTTCAATATGTTTTATTTCGTGTGAGAAAATGGTTTTTCTCTAAGAATAGGACTTAGTAAAACATTTCTGCAACAATTCAGAAAGTTAAAGTATCATGAAAAATTACCCAATGGAACGTAAGTATTCGAAATAATTAGATATCTGGTAAGTTTGCGAATAGATTAAGATGAGAGAAAATTTAAAATCTATCGCACGAATTGCATACACCTTAATTCTCCACTTACTATTCCTGAAGGTCTTTGTTCGACGATTCTTCCTGACCACCAGAAATTTGTACCGCGCCAGACGACGTGCATGATATACACTGGCGCTGATAACAGCAGTCCAATTACGACCAGAATCATTGTTGTAAAAATCACCAGAGTTTGAGGCAGAAGGAGGAAAAGGCGGCTAAATGTCGATGGCAACAAGTTGGTCTCGTTCACACCTTAACAAAAGAAACCAAGTTATTATATATAGTATAATACGAAGCTTATTTTTTAGGACCAGATCAAGCTGTCTATTGCTGTCAGCAATAGACAATGGTTAAAACATTATGTTGCATGAAACTTACGAGTTACCACTAATTAGCAATGCCTAAATAGCACGTATCTTCTGGCAATATTGTAATATATGACCCTTGAAAGGCGATTCAAACGAGCAAACTCCTCTCTGTGCAAAGATTCTAACTCTAAAAATTACAAAAAAGGTTTGGAGTCTTGAAATAATAGCAATTTATAAAATATCTCACGACAAAATTACGCGAAAACTACCGGTCAAGTTAAATTCTTTAAGGTTAATTTTGAAACCAAAATATAAATACGCATTGACTACTACAATTTAAATGTCCTGCCATCTGAAAACTTTCGTTCTTTCTAGAACCTAAACTTCACTGAAACCTGTTAAGTTAGTTATAGTGAATGGCGACATTCTGACTTCACTTTACGACAATGCCTCTTGCGTGTTTATGGAGTGTAGAACATTGAGATTACTTTCCAACTGCGGCACGTTTTCCTGCATCTTGCGCCCCCCCCCCTATTATATCTCGTTGGGCTTTCGTGGGGGAGGTGGTCATGAGTCCCAAGGCTTCCCCTGAACCCGCCACTGCTACTCGTCGTACTTTGACTAGTCGATACTCGCGAAATGAATTCACTATTTAATAGTATCCACGCCCAACAAAGGTTGCAATACTGTTTGGTCAAATCTGTTCATGTTGCTGTTCCAGTTTCGAAACAACTTCTAGCATTTTATTGAATAATTTAAAAATTCTAGTACCACAATTCCAGTTGTTCGAATTTTACGATTCCCTTTCTAGTGCCCGGCAAAACTTTTTACAGTTTAAAATTAAGATATCTTACAATATTGCTGAAATAGGCATTTTAAAAAATTGTGTAATTCCATGGCATACCATTTTTTTCAATTTCTTAAGTACTGCTATTATAATAGTACGTAATTGATAATTGTCAATTTAACATTCATGTTACGAACATACTACCTGCATCATACAGATCTTTCTTCAGAAAATACAAAAAAAAATATGGAAATCTAGTTTTACGCTTCCCAACCCTTTCTGAAAACTAAGATTTATTATCCAGGTAAAAATAATGATAGGTGTGAGATCTATTCCGTTTTCTACAGATTCTTGGCATAGTTTTATAGAGTTCAAGAGTGTTAGGCATTCGACAAAACAGAATACGTTTTAGATTTTGATTCTCGAAAATTACTCAAAGCTTCGGCAACTACTTTTACACTTTAGTCCCTTGTCGAAAATAATTAAACATGTATGAAACTATACAGACAAGTTGAACACCGCTTATTTCATACCTTTTGCATACAACGTTATCCATGTCTTCGTAACTAAAGCAGCCTGATCAAGATCACTGAACCAGAAGTTAAAGTATAATTTTAATGTAATTAATTGTAATTATATTTGAAGTAATTATTTTCTTTGATGTGTAGCGGCGTAGGCGCCTTTTCGAGCCAGAGTAAGATTGTTTCTTACAAATAGACAAAAAATGGACTTGGTGCTCGGATTTTGCTAAACTTATTACCTTTCCGTCTGAAATTAGTTTTTACTGTGCAAATCTTCTCTGAAAAATATCCGTTTCATTTTTTTTAATTCAGCACAATACGAGCCGTACACTTTACCAATTAAAATGCCATTCTACATTTTTCGCAGAGATATTAACAGACTGGACAGTATGCTTGTAATTGCCGATTTGAATTGTTCATTCATTTACGTTAGGAAGGTTTTGTACGTTTTAAAACTACACATTTTCTATTTTTGGCAGTTCATTTAAGAAACGGTAACTGATCGAATTTAAATATTCGACATTCAATTGGAAGCCCTTTGAAGTCCTTTAAATCCCTAGATAACTCCAGGAAGTTGCTGCTGCTCGATTTCTGCTATCCTCTTCCTTCGGCTCCCGTTCGACTGCTTGCTGCACGCGCCCCAGGGTCTGAGACCGCAACACTTTATGGACGTCGCCTGGCACGACCCTTCGCAACTGCAGACGTGCACTTCTGACTCACCGACTTGGCCTTGATCGTCTTGAGGGAGGGCGGGCATGGGCGGCAGTGCGGGGCTCAAGGACACTACCATCGCCGTGCGCTCGGCCAGCGCCAGCGCAGAGTCCAGCTGCTGCGTTAGGAAGCGCCGGCCGCGCGGCACCGTCGCCTCCACTTGGCGCAACAGCTCCCGCAGCCCAGCCAGCACCTGCGCATGCGCACCGCGACGTGACATGATCAGCAACCGTCCGTTCAGCTCGCATCGATGTTCTCCGATCGGTCTCCGAGCAGTCCATGAACGATCGTTATATACTATTCACCCAAAGCCTGACATTGAAGGCTAGTATTATCATACCACGTTTTCTTGAGCTGTCATTGCCCTAGATGCGACATGATTGGAGGTTTGCTAATTTGGATGACAGAACTATTATATCTAATCTTTAGCTCTTTTTCGACAAAACAGTTACAATTAGACGAGAGCGAAACTTTCTGAATGTTGTCAATAACGCTTGTTGCTATCATCAGTTCAGGCAATGTCGCTAAAGAAGTGGGGGTAAGGATTCCGGCCCTCAAGAAAACTAGCGCGTATAATATCAAGTTCCTCCAGTGTTGGATACACCCGAACGCCGTCTAAACAGTAAAGGGGAAAAAAAGAAAAAACTTCCCCTAATGTTTTCTGAACGGTTTGAAATATTGATTTTAAATTTCCATCAGACTTCAGGATGTACATAGAGGCTCTAGCTTTAGTTATTAGCTTTTATGGCATTTTTAAAAAAAGACTTAATGGAAGATTTTTGTACGTTTTTTTACACCATTAGGTTTCGAAAAAAATTCAGCAATACTACAGTGTTCATATTGATGAAAAATTATAAACCTAACGAGTTTTAAAATCCGGCGTTATTTCAGGTTCCTACGTTCGCGATGCGGCTTTATTTCTGAACATTTCCAGGGCTTTTATTGTTCAGTTTTAAAACTAATCGAATTAATATGGAATCTAACAAGTCGAAACCGATAGAGACTGCGGTCACAATTGACACAGATACTCTAGTGTGGAAGAGTCTAGAAATCGCGGAAAGTCCGTTTGTGCTATGCAGAGTGAATGATGAACAAATGTGTCCCCGTGGCGAGTCGCTTCTGGCGACAGTTTTCGTACAAACTTTCAGAAATCTGTGACCCCGTGTGTTAAATTTCACCGTGTTATTTCGTTTCATTAATCGTTTACGGCATATTCACGATTACCTAGTACTGAAGAAAACTCGATGGTTACATTAACAAAATATCTAGTGTCATTACTGCACATTACTGTGGACATTTCAACTATGAGTTGAATACGCTCTTACCCGCGAATAGCGTGATTTCATAGTGAAACAGAAAAAATATTTTTTTATTTTATCCCGCCTTTCGAAAATCGACCGAAGCCGTTCAAAAAACAATAAGAGGGCTCGCCCCGCGGATGTTTGGAAAAAACGTGTGACAATGTTAACTAGAGTATTTTGAAAGGCCCCACCATACAAGTACGTCTCTTAAAAACCTAAAGTTTAAGTCTGCCGGATTAACGATGCTAATAATGACTACATACCGATGAATTTTTATCGCTCCTATTTATTATTTTGGACGAAATAAGAACTACTTTGAATGATTGTAACATACGAGAGATTTGATCGAATTGATTTTCATCTTAGGTGGCGGTAGACCTCGATCGCTATATACATATCCAATAAATCGCGTATGTACCGACACCTATCAATGATCTTAACATAGCTTTCAGTTATTTTCAATATTTGGCGTGTTTTGGAACTGTTGGTATTATTTCATTCGTGGAATACTTCTATTAAATACCAATCTTGCTTTGGAAACTCATAAATCCCCTCTCCGAGAGTCTGAATTTATAAACAATTTCCAAAGTACTATTACTGATTACACCTTTTGTAATCTCAAGTACTGAAATAAAAACCGTAGTTGTGTATACTCTTTTAGCATGTAGATGCTTACGGAACAATAGCTATTTATGAAAGAAAATAAAGGTCTTCTCCATAGCGTGAGGATTCCTTTGCAACGAGTAAAAAGTTCACTCAAAAACACTATTTTTATATTGTTTTTCGCGCAATGTTTCTCACATTCTAGAAAACACTAATGCAATTTTCACTGTGGGCCACTATCCAGAAGTTTCAACAGACCTATTTGGCAAACTCCATCTCGAAAGATTGACGACTACACGAGAGAAAACAAGATCGAATTCACTTACGCAGGATATTCAAACTCACAATACAGTATGTACCTAAATTATTTACACTTTTGTTTTGCATCCCCATCAGCAGCTGTGCAGTTCTGCAGTCCCGTGTATAGGTCTGCGAACGAACTGCTAAGTTTTGTGGCGCTTTGAATCTATGCTTGGGAATTTCAACCAGTAGAAGAAAAATTACATTTTGATAAAATAGATAAAAATCGTTTATTCTGATCGTTAATATGTGTTAGTTCTGTATTCATGTAGCATGAAGTGCTATAGTAACGCCTGTCCTTCAATGCCACCCGTCTCCCCTCACCACGTAATAGTATTCTGCGTCGCGAAGGCCACGTTCCTGGAAGGCAACAGTTGGGGCTGTTACAGCAAATCTTGTCCATCTAATTTCAAATTTCATGTAAAAAATATAATTTAATATACAAATTACTAACAAACCCTTAACATAAAGTACATTGTATTCCTCTTTTTAGGACTTCTCCACTACTGAGACAAAATTAGCTGCATTTGAAAAATAACGGGGAAAACCCTCAAATTCTCCAATACAATCCCTGTACAGATAGTAAGTCATACGAATGATGCACAAATAGATAAATGAACCTGACGTGAAATTTCTGCCTTTTTAAAATTTTAGTAAGAAATGATTTTTTTGGAAATTTGTAAGTAACAATATGGTTATAACAGTACTTGACAATAGGTTAAAAACATTTGTTGCATTAAAGAATTAGGTTCATCCATTTACTTTTGAGGCTTTAAGAACACGTATTTTCTCTCGTTATTTGTTTCTGCTACGCCAGGTCAGTCAAACCGCAGCTACTTGCCGGCCTGGCAAGCTCTGCGATCCTATGAGTATATCACCGTCATCGACTCTGCTCTGCTCTCCTTTCTTCTTTAAATCCAGAAAGGAACACGCGAAAGCTCAAGCTGCGCGAGGCAAAGAATGGTTGCACACAAAAATTTCTCAGCCAGAATTTTACTCTTCAAGAGATTCCGCCTCCCCTTTAAAACATTTTAACGGTAAGAGTTTCGGGTTTATGATTTGATATGAGGACTATTTACGTAACTACACTGAATCACTACTACGGACCACCCCTGTAACGTCTAAACTATTCACGATCTCGAAATGCAATTTTCGCTCAACAATGCAAAATTATAGTAGCAAGTAATTTGCCGTAGAGATTGTTTGAATAACTTTGTTATTACTCCACTAAAAACGTTTTGAACAAAAATGTTATATCAAACTTCAAATTTTAACGAACTTCCTGGGTAAAGAGAAACCGTATTTTATTATGAAAAAGTGTTAATAGTAGTTTATGCAATTAGTTTATAATGTTGAGCTTTATTGCAAGAGTACGCGTTTTGAAAACTTGTGACATTAGGAGAAAGTTTTCAGATTGTACTAATGCAATAAATTTACGAACTAGTTGCGTACGCCTTTTTATGTAACAGCATTATACATTTATACGAGAATCAAACAATTTTGCGAACCAACTTCCTTTGACGTCTCTGGTATTTGACATCTGGGCGAGCAAGTAGCGGTCAGCTGTTCCGTTTACCTCTCCACGATTCTCTCGCTGCGATAGGCTGAATGTGTGAGTTTGTGCAGTAAAATATCCAATTATTAACGATTTGTTGCAACAGAAAAGGTAGTTAATTATGCTGGTCTAAAAGAATTTACTACACAAATTCGTAATACGTTACAATTAACCGATTATTTCTTTGTTTTAATATTAAGTTTGTAAATTGGAATATTCGTTTTACTTTAGCTCTAATTTTGATCACTTTTGCACTATTTTAATAGGAGTAACTCCGTAGTTTGATATTACTTGGGGACCCTGAAGATCTTAATCCGGCTGCATGCAGGGATTCTGTACCTACTTTTCCCGTTTGCACACTTAACAAGAAGTGAACAATAATCAGTTTTATAACTACTAGATTTGGTTGGCATTTGAGCCTTCTCTATCAAACTCCCATTTTAATATTAAAAGAATCTGAATTTAATTTTAAAAAAAGTAAATTTGGTTTATTCGAACTCCGCTCAGTTCATTAATAATGACCTAAATGTAAATGTGTTATTCCAATCCAGAAAAAATTTCAACCTTAGATCCCATATAACTAACGGTTCCCCCCCCCTTCTTTCAAAATACCTCGTTTTATGGAAACAAATTCCGTCGTGAAATCATTTTTTTAAAACCCAAATTCCACCCGAGATGACCAAGATTTCAACTCCCACACACAGAGGAAGGTGTTACTATAACTATCGCGAACGTGACTAATTAGATTATTATAATATAGACAAATAAAATCCATTCGAAAGAACTACGTAAATATTTTAAATCTTTTTAAAATTTTACATACAACTTAATTAACTTTACATACAAATTAATTTATATTATAACTTTTCGAGATTCCCTATGATTAATTGTTTCTAACTTGTTGAAAATGTCAAGAGTAAATTTGTGATTGAAATGGAAGAGTAATGTCAGCAGATCCAATTAGAGAGTTCCATCTGGTCCCTTGTAAACTTATGCATTGCTGATAAAATGCTGCTCATTGGTATGGGGTGATCCTTCGCCTCGGGAGAAACTGCCACTCACGACCATCTCTATTGTATCCGACAAAGGAACTCTCAAAACTTCAGACACTTCGTAACTAGTTGTAATTGTCAAAAGCAAGACTAGTATATAGTACAACTCACGGAAGTCTTAAACCGGCACTTTGCGCCGCTCCGGCGGCAACTGCGCAGTTCGAATTCTCAAGGCTTTCTTGAAAAGTGCTTTCTTAAAAGTGAATCGGTAATTATGCGATGGATAGATTCAAGGATGTTTATAGTGAACGCGAGGGCCGAAGGCCCGAGCCTCGCCAAGAAGTGGATCCGGGCGAGCGAAGCGAGAAAACTTGCCTTTTAAAGTAAATTGACATTACAATGCGGCGGGGACAAAGCGTATGAAGGGCAAGACATGAAAATCGCCTATCCGTAATTTCTATTAGAGCGCGTAACGTAATTTCAGGGAGGGCTTAAGGAGACCCCCTGCCGCCACGCTCCTCTGAGGCGTACCGTGTACTCCACTTTAATCCAGACTTTATCCATATAAATGAAAGAGTTCGTGGCAAGCCAAGGAAACTTATTTATGCACAATTTTATCACTATTTTCAACGAAATGACTTATTTCGGCTATCAATAGACACGGATGCCAGAGAACTATTTTTGAAAATCCATTTGTTATTCTGACCTTGCCGTTCATTTATAAAATAGCAAGATTGATTTTTGCCTACGATAAAGGGAAGTAGTTCGGCGATACACACATAGTATGAAGTTCAATTTTTGTAAAAAATTATTTTTCTCCCCCGTCAAACGAGAAATTTGGAAGCAATTTCTATTCCGTTCAACACGAGGCCACGCGTGCACCAGATCGCGAATCAGATTTGAAAATCTGAAAAACTTTAATGAACTCTAAAAACGAACATTTTATCCACTTTTGTACGGCATGTTGTACCTGGGGCGATAAGCTACCCTAAGTCCCCATTCAACGTAATAAAGGGAGGCCTCGCCAAAAAACTGCCGGGGGATGCGCAAGGTTTGGCGAAGAGTCATGCCAGCGAATTGTTTCTCTCTTACGAGAAAAGCCTTCGAAATCTTCGGCTTTGAGAAATCCTTTTATTGCAGTGAAATGCATTAATATATATAAAAATAAAATAATAAAAATCTGTCTGATCTCGGGTTTCGGTGCACCTTAGCCTCGACTTCCTCGATTACTGTGCCTTGACGTGATCTGCTTCTCTTCCTATCGGTGCGAAGTAATGTTACCGTTCACAAGACACGAATAGTTTCTATTATTTTTGAGAAACATTAAAATGAGCGGAGTAAATGAAATTATTTCTATCGTTCACGACAAGAAACCGACTTTAACGATACGTGCAGTAGCATTGAGCATTGAGTAGCGAAGGCCGTCAAGCCCGAGGTGCATCGTAAACCTGGAATTAACCAAAACTACTTTTAAAACTACAATACATTTTATAATTATGTTTTCATTTGTGTGTATCGTATTAGGGTTACCGTTTCGCAATGCCCAATGGAAGGTCATGGCAATCAGTCCCAATAAAACTGAACTCAAAACTACCACACTGCCATTAAAATAACTATATCGTAAACTAGTCTGAAAGACTTTTCCTTAACAGATTGGGGGGGGGGGGAAGACGGTAGACAGTCTATAAAAATTTGATGGTCATTGTTCCTTTCGCACTATCAAGCAGACTGTCTTACCCGCCAGTTTCACATACTAGTAGAAATAAAATAGCCTGTACATTTTCAAGAATTACAAAATTATAAAGAAAAGTTCAAACAAAATATGAAAATCTCAGTTTACAATCGTTGGGCAAAACTTATCACCAGGATTCTGATAAAATTCAGTATATAACAAATGTTACAGAACGAACACGATGTTAACACTGAATTAAGTATTGAAATTTTCTCAACCATTCTTACACTTCTGTAAAATCTGTATCTTCTACAGTTACAAAATAAGGTATTCGAATAATGTACAATTTATACGAATTTTTTCAAACACTAAAATATAAGAAAACAATGATAAATAATGAATTGCTTACATGGAAGAGCATTGTCAGAGAAATCTAACACTTGACGGCCTATAAGCACTAGCGTGATGGTAAACACAACACTTCGCTCGCTACACAGGCAACTGACTAATGAATTGGACAGGGGAAATCTGCGAAATATTTCCAGAGGTGGAGGGGGAAGTTACGCGCCCTCTTTCTTCATAGATCACGTGACAGGGTTTCAACTTCAAATTATAGTTCCCTTTTAGCCTCTTGTATTGCCCGTGTGTTGAAAAATAGTGCACACATGCTTAAAAAGAAATCGATGAATCTTATTTATATTTTTTGTTACATGTTTTTATCACAAACTTCTAACATGTTCTTCGTTACTACAAACGTACACTCTAATATCGTTCAAAACAATACCATTGGATCATTCTCCGTATCGACAAATGAGACGTTTGCTTGGTAGCAAACGTCTTATTCCAAAACCACCTTATTCTAATATTTAGCAAATATATCTTTTTCCTTTTTTTGCTTTTAGAGAATTCTTTGTATATTTATGAAGGAATATAGTTCAAATCAAGCTTCTTTCCAACTAACATAAGGTAGAGAAAATTATATAAAACCGCGTGCAAGCGCGAGAACAATTTTGTCTCTCTTGTAAAATCGTCACACATGTAATGAACTGCTTTTGATAGCAAACTTCTCAAATTATATATTATTCCGTTTTTACGGTGAACATATATTGAAAGTTTTTCAGACGCACTTTTATTAATGGAGTTTAATATGGATATTGTTCTTTAATATTAAGCGCCACTGTACTAGGCCTAGGAAGAAACTCTCTAAGAAGGGCGGAAAATATAATGAAACCACTGCAGAAAAACGAATCATACGGGAAGGAGATCACATTAAATCCTAGTGCCAGAAATTCACATAAGTTGCTGTTTTCAAAATGAATGAATGAATAAATGAAGTGAATTTCAATGCAAAAATATTTTCAAAAAGATACTATACCATTATAATCCATGAATGTATATTTCATGCAAAATTCGATAACTTTCCTTTGTCAAGAAATTCAAATCGTTTTCAGATTGCCAACATTGGTGAAGAAAGGCAAAATGAACGGAAACAGCCAGATTTTCTTTCGTTAAAGTTCTCGCCTCCTAATACTCAATACACAATAAATTATGCACAGAATATTTTTAGATCTTTTGAAAGCATTCTATGTTAATGGTCATACGACATTTTGCTTCAAAAATTACCTTTGTATCGAATTCGTGGATTTGTCTGTTATTGTCGTAAATACGTTAAATATCGTTGACAGTATAGAAATACCTTTCTAGAGAGCTGTACTATTTATTAATTTTACGCCAAAAAATGTTAAACACTGTGTGTCACGTGCTACGGGGAGAAGCGTATTCTGTGCACGTTTTCTCAATTCTGGGTGCCCTACCCCAAACCGTGTACAAGTTGAATTCTGAATACAGAGAGAAATGAACGTTTTTGACGAGAATGTTTAACAAAATATTCGCTCCGATGTAATACAATTTATTTTAATAGGCAAATCAGCTATAGATTTGTTTTTTTTATCCGTCAGCATGACCTTTGTGAAGGAATATATTTCTACTATGCCGCGAAAACATAGCGAACGATAATTTTAATAACTATATTTTCCACTAAACTCTAGGAGACTCAGTTGCAGCTCTGTGCTAGTTCTAGTGTTCTGTGCAGCTCTGTGCTAGAGTCTAGTGCTCAGATACAGAAGTTACATTTAAATATGTCCAGAAGCAAAATAAGGGACCATCTCAGCATTTATTCAAGATCGGGGAAACTGAACGAAAAACCTGATCGAGATGGAGGATCATTGACTCAGATGCTGATGTACAATACTTGTTACAGGTTGTTAGAAATTATATAGTCAAAAAGTGCCTAGTTTCTGCCGCCATGACATTCTGTCATCCGTTGGCCTCTTCATCTTTGCATAGTTTCTGAAGCGTAGTTTGGTTTGAAGATATTATAAAATTTTGCAATAATAGCTTCTTTCGTACCTCTTCCTAGCCTAAATCCGAATTGATATTCATTCAAATTTTGTTCATTTTTACCTTTTATTCGGTTTCTGATTATTGTGATTATTTTGGCAGCTTGACATATTGAGATATTGAGAGATATTGAGATTATTCTATAATTGTTGCAGCATGAGATATTGAGATTGTTCTATAATTTTCGCATGAAGTTGTGATTTCTTATTGATTTGCAGTAATGATTTTCCTTTCTGCAAATTCCTCCGGAATTTGATAAGTCTCATATTTTTTGCATATTAGTTTAAACATATTATCTTTCAGGGTGTTGCCACTGAATTTGATTATTTGTCCTGGTAATTGATCTGGCCCAGCAGCCTTTCTGTCTTTGAGCTTCTCTACCTCTTTATCAATTTTTATTCCTTAGTTGGTAGTAATTTATTTTTTAGTTTCTCTTTTGTCATCTTCTGGTATTGATATACCAGATTCATTTTCTATATATTTCCTTTCACTCTCAATTTCTACTTCACTATATAGTTGTCCTAGGTAGTTTTTCCAGAAACCGATCATTTTTTGAGCTTCTCAAAATAATTTTCTGTTTTGATCTCTCAGGACGCGTGTCTTTATATTGTTTTGATTTAATTAACTGATACGCCTTATCTATTCTTCCGTTTTTTCTTGCTTTCTATATTTTCACACGTTTATCCAATCCAACTCTCTTTTGCCTCTGCACATCTTTGTAATTGTGCTTTTTGTCATATTGTAACAGGGCCAAACTTCTGCTGAATAGACTTTTCTCCATTTCTTTCTTTCACTGATCAGCTGAAGACTCTCTTCTGTTATCCATAGTTCCCGTGGTAAAAATTTTGTCTTGCCAAAAATTTCAACTCCAGATGTTTTAAGGGTTTCTTTGATGCTATCCCATTGCTTAATATTACTGTATGAATCATTGTTTTCAAGGCAAGAGTCTCCATTTTTTCTTTCTGTCTACTTTCCTCAGTCTGATGTTGCATTCTGGACTTCTACAGGATTAAAACATAGTCGCTATCAATATCAGGTCCGGATAACTATGGCTAAATTTTATTTTGTTTTTAAATCTTTGTCTCAATAATATGTAGTCATTCTGCATACTTCTTATATCACCTGGTGCTTTGCAAGCATACCTATGTCAGAAGGGTACTTCAAACATGGTATTGGTAGTCGTCAAATTATAATGTTCTTTGAATTTTAAAACCTGTCGTCCTCTTTCTTTCACGTTTCCTAAACCAGTTTTGCTTGTAGGCTTTTTATTTATGTGATTTTCTACTGTTGTACTAAAGTCTCCCATTACAGATGATCTCCAGCACCACATTAGTAATAATAACAATAATAATAATAATAATAATAATAATAATAATAATAATAATAATAATAAATAATAATAATAAGTGAAGAGCAAGAGTGGATGCATGGTAGATTGCTTCTTCTGAGGAAGGGTGATGTACATGCCGAGAATACAAGGCACGGCAAGAAGAGGGACGGTGCTTTAAAGGATACGGCGCAAGAAGTAGCAGAAGAGAAGAGAGAATCTTCAGAGATCCTGAGCGCTCTGTCAATTACGAAAGAGAAAGTGAAGGCAAGAGAAGAGAAATTGGATGCTATGCGAACACAAAGGAAAAAGAGGGCGGCACCTAGTCCACCAGAGGAGTTAACAGAAGGGACAAGAAAGATAATCAGAATAGAGTAATCACGGTGGAGAATACCCCCTGGAGGAAGCCATGAAAATCAGAGAGGTGATAGAACCTCTTGAGATGAAAGGAAGCCAAGAAGAGGAGCGCTGGGAAGAGCAGCAAAGAAGTAAAAGGAAAATAGCCAAAAGATAGAAGAGTATAAGTCAAGTAAGAAATTCAACCCAGCTATCAAGGTGACAGCTAGGCAAGGACATACGTAGACATCATAAAGAGGATGAAGAATGCCATGGATCCTAATTATTACGGTACGAACATACTGGCTGTGAGGAGGGCCCAAAAGGCGGATGTGCCCCTTGTACTAGAAAAAACTGGCAATATTGACGCGTTGAACGAGGCTCTGGAGAAGGCGGTGGGGGAAAAGCGAAAGTGAATGCCCTTACGCGGAAACGCCTAGTAGAAATTAAGGATATTGACGAAACTGTCACGATGGAAGTGGTAATGAAAGCGATGAGCAAGACAATAGACGTAACGGCAGACCAGATCTCCGACTCCTGTAGGTTACGTAGGGGATATGGAGGAATCCCTCCCTGGGGACACCACCTTAACGTAGCACTGTCCGTGCGGGTGGCGAGGGTTTGCGTGTACCAATGAAACAGAGAGCTATGCCGGCGGTAGCGTAGCTACTGGTAGGGCCTCCCAAGCCGGACAGGTCTCTGTCGAGGTGCCAGATGAAGTGTGTCCCACAACGACCTATCCTCCCCAACCCATCCTTAATTCCTAACCATTTTTTCCAGGTCACCATAGGCCCGGCGCAAAACCCATCGTCGCAGGACTCCTGTGCCATGGAAAATCAAGCGTCGTGACTGTGACCGAAGCTAGCGGGAAGCGTAAGTCGTTAGCTAAATTCACACGCAGCTTAAAACACAATGGATTGTTCTAGTGGAGCAAAATTATCCGGAGTTAAAATACCCTCCCGATCGGATCTCCGGGGGAGGGTGTCTGCTGGAACAACTCATCATGTCAAGAAAAAATCTTTTAACTTCGCAGCGTGGAACGTCCGTACTCTACAGGACAATGACACTTCAGAGCATGCGGAAAGGAGAACAGCAACTATAGCTCACGAATTGAAACGCATGGATATAGACATAGCGGCACTCAGCGAAACTAGACTTCTGGAGGATGGTAGCCTTGAGGATAACAACTACACTTTTTTCTGGAAAGGCCTCCCGAACGGCTCTAGGAAAATTCACGGGGTCGGCTTTGCAATTAAGAGTGAGCTTATTCCATCGCTAAGTGAGCTACCAAAGGGCAATTCTGAACGACTTATGTCCTTATCAACTCCCCGATCAGACCTATCTCACCGTAATTAGTGCTTATGCTCCAACACTGGATGCGGAGCAGGAAACTAAAGATGCATTTTATGAACAACTGGAAGAAATCCTCCGACATACTCCTAAACACCAGCGGATATTATTACTGGGTGATTTTAACGCCAGAGTAGGTCGGCAGGCCGAACTCTGGCCTGGAACCATCGGCAGAAACGGAATCGGGAATGTAAACGCAAATGGGGAGCTGCTTCTCAACAAATGTGCCGAGCATAATCTCGTCATCACAAACACTATTTATCGGCAGAGAAATAAATGTAAAGGGACATGGTGCCACCCTAGGTCAGGGCATTGGCACTTAATTGACTATGTAATAGTTAAGAAATGGCAGCTCGGAGAAGTACACATTACGAAGGCTATAACGCACGTAGAAAACTGGACAGATCATCGTTTGGTATTATCTAAAATGTCTATGAAGCTCAAACCAAAACCAAAACGCAGGAAAATGTTTCCTAAGACGCGGCCCCCCCGCCTTAATCTGGAAAGGCTTTCTTCCTCCTCAGAAACTAAGAAAACCCTCTGTCAAAATATAGAGGGAAAGGTAACGTCGCTAGTGATAAATAGTGAACCGGAAATATGCTGGATGGAATTACGTGATGTATTATACAAGATAAGTGAAACAACGTCGGGGACCACAAGAGCGCGTAAAAATCCTGACTGGTACAGTGAAAATCAAGAACAAATTAAAGATCTATTAGATGCCAAACATAAAGCCTTCCAATCTCTACAAAATAAAGCAAATGATCTCCACGCTCAAAGTCAATATAAGAAACTTAAACAACAGGTCCAAAACCAAGTGCGAGCCATAAAGAATGCGTGGTGGCGTACTAAAGCAGAGGAAATCCAAGGGTTTGCTGATCAACATGACCAACGAAGCTTTTACAATGCAGTAAAACAAATATATGGTGTCTCCTACAGAAAAATCTGCCCTATAAAGGACAAAAATGGAAATCTTTTAACAGCGGAAGAAGAAATCAGAGAAAGGTGGAAGGAACACTACTCCTCTATCCTAAATCTGAAGACAAATATAGATAAAGAGGTCATTAACCGTATTCCTAAGTACGAACCCGATCAATCTCTTGATCTTGAAATATCCGAGGAGGAAATAAAATGCGCCATCGGGGCTCTTAAAAATCATAAAGCCCCAGGGAAGGACAATATTCCAGCAGAAGTTTATAAAGTTCTGGGGGATACAACTCTGGAGCATCTGAGGTCAGTCTTTAATTTAATTTGGACTACTGGGACTGTCCCACAGGACTTCAGGGATGCGCAGATCATAAATATCTTTAAGAAGAAAGGTAGTACCTCAGATTGCGATAACTATAGAGGCATTTCTCTCTTATCAACCGGTGGCAAGATTTTGGCGAGAGTGATGGCATCTAGACTTCTCAAGCACATGGACCGCCTTATCCCTGAATCCCAATGCGGATTTAGACCACAGAGAGGAACCATAGATCTTATTTTTACACTAAGGCAGCTTCAAGAGAAAGTCAAGGAACAACAAACACAAATGTATATAGCTTTTATTGATCTCGCGAAAGCGTTTGACTCTCTAAACAGAGAAGCCCTATGGATGATCATGGAATCATTTGGAGTACCTAAAAAATTTCTGCAGATTTGCAGGAGCTTACATCAAAACAATCGTGCTAATGTAGTGCACAATGGAATACCAACCGAAGTTTTCCAAACAATGACGGGCGTCCTCCAGGGCTGTGTCTTAGCACCCCTACTTTTCACTGTATTTGTTACAGCATTATCTGTAATAGTCGATACCAGGCTGTGTACAAGAGGCCTAGAAATAAGACATAGATTTGATGGTGGGCTCTTTAATCTGGGGAGACTACGAGCTAAAACTAGAACGAAATTTATCACGGACCTTCAATATGCTGATGACTGTGGTCTGATATCCGACTCAGCGGAAAATCTACAAGAAATCCTTAAAACATATTCTTGGGCATATCAGGCACTTGGACTAAATATTAACATCGATAAAACGAAAGTCATGTCCTGCCCTCCTAGTGCAACGCAAACGAATATCATGATAAAGGACAGAAAGGTAGAATATGTTGATTGTTTCAACTATTTAGGCAGTGTAGTTAACAGAACTGTGAATATTGATGATGAGGTACGATACAGGATAAATGCTGCATCCAAGACCTTTTGGAGACTACGTGAACGAGTGTTTGACAATCACGATCTATCTGTCCAAACTAAAGCAGCTGTATATCAAGCAGTGGTTATTCCAACAATGCTCTATGGGTGCGAAACTTGGACACCGTATAGAAGACACATAAAATCTCTCAGCTCGCTACAGCAGAGACATCTACGGCAAATCATGAGAATAAAATGGTTCCACAAAGTCCCAAATAAGATTGTTCTCGAAAGAGCCAAATGCAGGGATATTGAGATGCTGATGTCACAGGCACGACTCAGATGGATTGGTCATGTGTATCGCATGGAAGAGAATCGACTACCGAAATGTGTTCTTTATGGTGAACTTGTGAACGGCCAAAGGAAACAAGGAGGACAAATCAAAAGATATAAAGATGTTCTCCACGGCACGCTGAAGCAAGCGCAAGTGCAAGACTCTTGGGAGACGTTAGCATTGGACAGACTGGAATGGAGACGAGTGTGTAAAAACTTTAGTGTTGAAGTACACCAAAACAGAAGAAGAAATGTGCCCAGTGAAGTGTCCGAGTGTCCGGAGTGCGGTCGGGTGATCTTCTCGCGGATCGGTCTTTTCAGTCACCGTAAGACGCATCAAACTTCATAGCCATGGACAGTTTTTTTTATTGTCTACATGAGTGTAGTTCTTAATTTTTAAACGAAAGTGAAGGTTATTCTTCTTAAACTTTTTAAACTTTTTAGACATTTCATTTTATATATGCAATCCAAAAAATGTGTTTTTATATACTTGATTTCGAGTTCAGCAATGTATGTATGGAGGAATGCAAACAGCCCCAATGCTATTGGGCGAAAAGGTAGCCAAAAAGCTCATAACGGCAGGAAAAATTAAAATCGGCTGGGTGAACTGTGGAATCAGAGAAAAGCCCTAGATATTAAGATGTTATCGATGCTTAGGCTTTGGACAAATCTCAACTGCTTGCAGAGGTTCCGATCGAAGTAAAGCATGTTACAGGTGTGGCAAAACCGGACATGGTATCAAGGATTGTACTGGTAAACTGCAGTGTGTTATATGCAAGGAGAGAAACAAAGGTGATAATAATTTGTTAGGAAGTAATAAATGTACCTCCTTCATCATGGCGTTCAATAAAGTCAAAAAGAGAAAGTATGCTCAGATTCCTACAAGTTGATTTGAGTAGGAGTAAACAGGCGTGGGATTTGATGCTGCAGGTCGCTGCTGAAAGGGAGGTTGACGTGCTGCTCGTCAGCGAGCAACCTCACTGCGACATGTGGTATCAGGATGCTACTGGAAGAGCCGACATAAAAGTGCATAATAAGAAGCTGAGTATCACGAAACACAAGAGAACGAAATACGGGTTTGTATGGCGGAAAGTGGGCAATATGAGAATTTATAGCTGCTATTTTTCACCGAATGATACACTAGAAAAATTTGAGAAAGATATCGATGAGCTAGAGGCTAGCTTGAAAACGTCTAAGTGCGATGTATTAGTGGCAGACGATTTCAATTGTAAGTCGTCCGAATGGGGGGAGACGCGCTCCGATAGAAGAGGAGTTATCATATGTGAATTCATTGCAAGAAATGATCTGATCATCTTAAATACTGGAGACGAGTACACATTTCAACGTGCAGACGCATCATCTATTTGAGATTTGACAATAAGTTTCACCAAGCTAGCTAAAGGTATCGCTGATTGGTCAGTGCTCGACGAAGAAAGCCTGAGTGACCATCGGTACATAGGATTTTCGGATCCATTAACGGAGGGGCCGCGACATGTCAAAACGCGATATAAAGGAATACCCACCTTGGAATCCCAAAAAATTGAATGAAGGCAAGGCAAAACGCACCTTGGAAGAATCCTTGTTGCTGGTTAACATGGGCTGGACGAAAGAGGCGGAAACGCATGAGGATATGGTCAAGGCAACGGAGGAAATAGTGGTAGCAGCTTGCGACACATCCATGCCTAGACGTATATGTCCGAGGAGGAAACAGCAAATGTATTGGTGGGCACCAGAAATAGCTGAACTACGAAGGAACTGTATTAAGGCAAGAAGAATAGCGACAAGGGCCAAGGAAAATCTGCGCCTCAGGGAACAGTATAAAGAACTATCCAAACGGCTTAAGAGAGAAATAAAAAAAGTAAAGGCATATGCTGGAAAGAGCTCTTAGATAACGACCCATAGGGCATGGCATATAAAATAGTAAATAATAAATTCAGGATGGGCTAGAAGATACCTGGTTTGAATGATCCACAATGATTAGGGGCCTCTTTCCTTCTAGAGATCCCTGGACGATGCAAAGACAGAGCGACTTCACGGTTGACGCAGCAGACTACTTCACGATAGACGAAATGAGGAGAGTGGCGACAAGTATGAAAGCTGGGAAGGCCCCAGGTTTCGATGGAATTCCCTGTGAAGTACTAAAAAATAGTGGCACAGGAGTATCCGGAATGCCTTTTGTCAATATATAACCGCTGCCTTGAGGATGGGAAATTCTTCAAGACGTGGAGGAGACAAAATCTGATACTCCTCCGAAAGAACAACAAGCCGGTAGATCAGACGTCATCATACAGACCACTGTGCCTCCTTGATACCACGGGCAAGCTGCTTGAGGGTTTAATACTGAGGCTTGAGGGGCTCATATGCTTTTCTTACAGGCAATATGGATTCCGGAGAGGCCGCTCGAAGACGGATGTCATCCTGGATGTAATAGATAAAGCAGGCGCAGCCAGAGGAGGAGTCGGCAAGAAGAAGGGATTCTGCGCGCTCGTGGCAATTGACATTAGAAACGCTTTCAACTCCGCTAGGTGGAAGGACATTATAGAACCGTTAGTTAACAAGATGATTCCGGAATATCTCATAAGGATTATTGAAGACTACCTCCATGAAAGACGATAATTTATGTGGACAGTGTCAGGATAGAAGAGAATGTGACGTGCGGTTTTCCTCAAGGGTCCAGACTTGGGCCATTTTTATGGAATGTCTTGTATGATGACATTCTAAGCATTGACCTGCCAAAAAATACGCAGCTCATAGGCTATGCTGATGATACGTTAATAATAAGCCACAGTGATGACATTAAACTCCTCGAATTGAGAGTGAACGAAGCGCAGTTACAGATGAAAGTGCAAAAAACCGAAGCTGTCTTAATCACCGACCGGAGGGTCTTTCACTACCCAGACCTCTTGGGAGGGGAGAGAATCAACTGGAAGAGCCAGATAAGATATTTAGGAGTCGAAATAGACCATAGACTCAGCTTCGGGCCACACACAAATGTGACGGCAGAAAAAGCGAAGAGGATAGGTGCTAACATCGCAAGAATGCTACCGAACGTCGGTGGACCGAGAGAAGCCAAGAGAAGAATGATATCTTGCATAATTCACTCACAGTTGTATGCTGCTACAGTCTGGGCGGGTTCGCTGGAGAAGCAGTCTTATCAGACACAAGTACGCCCAAGTACAAAGACGAATGGCCTTTTTTTAAGACTTGGCTAGTATTCCGTATCACTTCACTCAAACTCTTCTGTTTCAGTATGACCACTTGACTCTTTGGACATTCTTCAGTCTCACTTTCCAGAATATCTAGACTCTCATACATTTCCAAATTAATATGTCCATGATTAAAATGAGCGTCAGAGAACCCAATTATCTGATCGCGCATGACGAAATCGTCCACAGTATTATCAGAAGGCAGAACACAACTCTCTTCATATATACTAATTGCAAGCCGTAAAACATTTACAGGGTTCCACATAGCAGCTAGAAAAAATACCAATGACTTCATAATTATAGTTTTCCACCTAAAAAATCTGTTTTCAAGACTACTAATAATGTTCATAGCAACATGCCTATTTATGTCGATAAATCAATTTTCTCATTCGAAAATTCCGAAAGACGTACAACTTTACCGCAGTTTTCCAGTTTGCACCGATCTTTCGCGTGTGATTGCACAATTGACCTGTTTCGTAGTAGACGCAGACAACAGCTCTCAAATTCGTGAGGATTGAGCTCCAGGGGAGGCAGCTCATGTTGGATGGAAGATGAGCGGTTGTGGCAAGGTTTATCACGACGAAATGTATTTCTTACCAAAATGAACAACAGATAAAACTAAAATTCGGAAAAAACTTGTATTAGTAGTTTAGACTATGTATAATTAATGTTATATTGTTATTATATGCTAGGAAGGGCAGCTGCCTCCCCGCCAGCCCCTCACAGGAAACGACCTTGAAAGCAGAGTCCGCCGCTTGCGGCGAGTGGATGTGTTGAGTCACAAGCGAGCGCGCTGGGTAACACCTGCTTTGCAGGGGTGGCCATTTTTATATTGGTGAAAACAGGTCCAATTTGCAAATTCAGGATTTTTTTAATTGACTTGCAGTGCGTATCGGCACCCAAAAGTTTGATCGTGAGATTAATACGGGCATGTGCTCCCGATGAAAAGAAGGATAGGACAGGTCGACATGTCACATCGCGGCATTCCCTTGTAAGTGGTAATGTTACTACAGGAATTGAGAAAGATTTTGTATATGGACAGCCATTTTTCTGAAGACGTTTGTATGTTTCAAAGTCACTTTCAAATCTGAAATGTGCCGCTTTAACATTTACAAACGTCATTTCATGATTACAATTGTTGGTGCATTCCCCTTTCTTAATGTAAAATCTTTTTCTGAGAGATTATCTCAATATTTTAAATCGTTGGGAAAATTTTTCGGTCAATCAGTGACCAATTTTCAACTAGCTTGCGTATTTTACAAAGTCTCGTACAAACCATAGTACTCTCCTTTCGTTGCTTTAGTGGGGTGCTTTCTACGCAACTTCTCCACTCTACCAAATATCCTGTCAGCTGTAATGTCCTCGAACGGGATAGGTAATCACAATCTCTTCAATGTTGTTTCTCACTGTTCCTAAATAAACAAAATGTGTGAAAAAGTACATTGTTCGTATTCTATCTGCCGCAACAGTCACACAACAGTTGCAATCATGAAAATGCAGTAATGCATGGATTGCAAGAAATGCAGCAATGCAGAAGAAACTTCTGTTGCACTCCTGCCTTTTTTAGTCCAGGTGTAAAAGACTGATTTGTTTGCATTAGCGCCGACCATGCAAAGAGAGTAAAAATGTATTTGTCTTTTGTACGTCATGTGACAAAACATGAGCCCTGCTTTGGTTGAACGGACATGTTGTTGTCTGATTGAAATTCACCCATGAACATGTTCTTGTTTGCTTTGAAACTGCATTTCAGCAATGCATTGTTTATATTTGTCGCCTTATTTGTGATCTCTTTCTTTGCTTCGTATTGCAATAACATTCACTTCTGGGCGTTATGCTAACCACAATATATTTCAATAATTTCCATTCTTATGACAATAATCGATCCATGAAACAATGTGATTAAAAGTTTTAAAACTCATTTTTCTTAGTTAACGTAATCTTGATTTTAAATGATTGGCTTTTGGTAGTGAGAACACAGAGTAAGAGGATTTATATTACGCGCGGCCCGCGCCCACCTGGCCTTAACCAGCGCCAAACGGAATACTAAAATACTCTGTTTCTCCAGAGGGCGTTACTTTAACTGCAAAAATCATGGCTTCAATTTACTGCAAAGATGGCTAGCTGCAAAGAACTTCTAACTCGTTGAGTATATTCTAACTGGGTTAGAAGTTTTGAGGTTTACCTGAAGTCATATCTTCAAAAAAGTGGTCAATACGAAATAACATCAGCGAAATATATGATTGCAACCATACCATGTAATTTTCTGTATCTTTTTCATGGGCATATATACTCTTCTTTCAAACCAAGCTTATTTTATAAAATGTATAATCTGATAAGTTAATGAATTATTTTATATTACACACATTTGAAGTAGAGAGATACAATCGAATATTTTCTGCTGGTGTGCTTCGTCAACACTTGAAGAACAATTAACACACAATACACGTTTTAATTTGTTACAGATACCAATAACAACACAGGAATATCAGAACTTGCAATATAATTTTTTTAAATGGAATCTATTACATAAGATAGGAGTAATGAATGCCAAACACATCCGTATGAATCGTCCTCAACTTAGAGGATCACATTTCCACAACTATAATCATTTCACAGTATTATTTTATTAGCACTTTCTAAAACAAAGTTCCAATTTATATATACAAGTATTGTTATAGGTACAAATGGCCGCATGGGTGAAAGTGGTGTCTTAGCCAAAAGTAAACAGAAAAAGTGCCTATGAGAAAGGACAATACTAAATATTCCAGAGGGCAAAGGACTGCTCGGTACAAACATGACAACACCATATGTTGTATTGGCTGATAATGCCTTTCCATTATCGTACTCTGTAATGAAATCGTTCCCATTGAAAAACAAAATAAGGGAGAAAAAAGGTTTAACTGGTGCGGGAGTATAGTGGAGAGCAGTTTCGGAATTTTGGCAACAAGATTTCGTTTTCTAAACTTCCAATCACCAACTTTGTCACCTGACGAAGTAAAATTCTTAAAATTATTACCTTGTACATTGCACAATATGATGATCAATCAAAATAACGATATTACAACAGGACATACTCTCTCGAGTATATTTTAAATTTGCAATTTTCGAATATACGTAATTCAACGAAAATCAGACCAGCGCATTCTTTTCAGCGTTCCTTGTTCTATCCGTGAAAGCAAAAAGGAGAAAAAAAAGAGCTGAGTTTAAGACAATGTTTCTTTAAATTTGCATTAAATTCAAACAGAAATTGCGCAAAAAATACTACTTTTTCAATAAATTCTTCACGATCTTTTTACTTTCTCGCCCTACTTTGTTAGATGAAGTATTGTAATCGTGCACTGGAAAACGACTAATTTTCGACAGAAAAACTCTTATTGCCGGGTTCCGGTTACGAAAAAGATTAAGCTTGTTCCTCTACATACTAAAATTACATGCTCCAACACGTTGTGTAGTCCGAATCCATACTTTCGGCGTCCTTGATACCGAAAAATTAATTGATGGCAAAACGTCCGTCTGTGGTCAAAGCTAGAGCCAAAACCGTTAAGCCGATTTTCTCCAAAATTGATATTCCCCGTTCAAATTTGAACGCGAGGCCCTCTGAGTTTGAAACCGATAATTGGATTTATGGAAGTACTTTATACAAAGCCTCAAAATTTTTTCAAATATGGCTCGAAATTATTTCTTTAAATTTTCTCTTCATATGTATAAAAGATGGATAAAAAGTGGTGCTAGTCTCATCTCATTTCAAAATTACAAAGTTAAAGATTGAGATTTTTGCCTTAAATAAAACATGTTTTGGAGAAGCGCTCTTTAAAAAAGGACTTGCACATTTTTTTTAAACAAAATAGTCATTTTTACGTAATTTGTGCTTAAAATCAATTAAATTTTATTAAAAACACATCTTCTACATACCCGCTCCGAATATTTTCTTTAAATTGTTTCACGTATAAAATAAGAGACCAAAAGAATTTCACAGGGTTTATTTTCGTTGAACTCTCTGAATTTTCGAAAGCGTACAGCGAATGCCAGACCATTTAACTCTCAGACACAGAGACCATTTAACATCGACTTTAACAAGCGAGTCATGGACATGTCTAAAGACCAGTCGGGGGCTTAGGGCTTGACCCAATTGGTCCCGCTGCGGTAGATACCTGGAGGGTTAACCCGCAAGCCGTCATGTAGGTCAGCGCCGGAACTGACGTTCTTGGGGGGCACGTATGTGTGTAATATCCGTAACAGATGTCCAGGATCCGTAACAGTGCGCCAGGAAACATTATAATCAATAAATCGGGACATTTTCATACCCATTAATAATTTTGTTAATTATAACTTGATCTGTAGTCTTCTACAATTTAAGAATAGTCCGTGTCGGTACATTTACTTGAATATCAAATATAAACTGAAAGAATGAATTAAATTATGAAATTGCTAATATTTTATCTGATACTGAAATATTTTTAGCTGACTTAATTAAGTAGATAACTAAATTTCTATTAAGCCATTTTCGTTCACTCTCTATCGTTTACTAAATCGTCGATGTTCCAAAACTTCTAATAATTGTAGAAGTGTTATCCACCTGTGAAGTGTGGAATCAGAAGGTTGGATTGTATTTAACATAGAAAATTCTCGTATTCCAGAATTTACTAAAAGTATGATGTTTCATTTGCGCCCAATCACAACAATGATAAAGAGAGATTTTGCATTTTGAACTGTCACTTACTTTAATGTTCAGGCACCCAAGCAGAATCACAATTCGAAGTCCGCGCGTCAATACAGAGTGCGAAAGGGAACCATCTAGCGTGGAAGCGAAGCACTGCGACGCTCTTTCATGTAGTTCATGCTGATGACGGCAGAGTGCTCTTCATACTCTGATATATTCTGTCTGTATATAACGAGACGTCAACAAACACGAAAAAAGAGGAACTGATTTTTCTCAGAACCATAATATTAATTACAGTCGAAGAACGACTAACTTCTCAACTCAAGGTAAAAATACATTGTGTGAACATAAAAACTGTGGTTAAAAGTAAATTCCAGAGCACAACAAAATACGTGAGATAAAAATTGATATATTTTAATTTTTGAATTGTCCGTCTGTGATTCAGACGAATTGCACCAAAATTCCTCAGTCAATCTGGCTGGTCATAAATGGATATTTTTTTAAAAATTGTGATTACTTTACTTTAAGCCTCAACATTAAACTCAAAATTTCCTCAAAAGTTGCACCAAATTTGTGAATTACTTTTTTCTCGGGTAGAGCAAAATACACTTATAAATATGGCGTAGGCTTTTTCTGTGTTTATTTTAGAAAATTACATCAGTTAAAAATTGCAAAACTACAATATCGAGATTTCTTTCTGAAAGAAATCTGATTAAAAAAATTAAATCTTAAATAGCAAAAAGCGTACTGAAATGACCCGAAAAAAAGGGTTCTTCGCTCATACTACGCTGCAGGTTGATAGGCACTAAAAACAATATAAAGTAGGTAAGCAGAATAGGCAATTAAAATTGTAAAATAGGCATTTGAAATTATAAAATAGTCTCTTAAAAATGCACTACAATTTTTTCTTATTCTTATTTGAGAACTTCTGGGGAATATTCCTGAAGCAAACATAATCAGAAACCTTTTGTATAATTGTTGGGCAATTTGGAGAAGAAGAGTAGTGCTCACGTTCACTTCGTAAATCTCTCAACTCATTAAATGCACGGAAATGCATACAAATAAGTTGACTATCACCAATTATTTTGCATGGCTTTCGTAGTATGAATCTCTCCAATGTGGTGGCAGTAAAACTCGACATCAGTAGGCATTATTAGTGAAATAGGCATTTATAAACACTATAAAATTTGAGAATACCCCTAATGTCTCAAAACAAAGAACGAACCTCAAAGATTGTGTTTTCCACTGAAGAGAAAAAATGGGCAACCAATGGGCTTACTAATACCATACCGGGAGAAACGAGGGAACATGGCAAAATATTGGTTCGAACTGGTTCCGCTCTCATCCTTTTCTCATAATTACCTCCTTTGGACTTCTAATTATTCTCGAAAAGGGAAAATTTCATGGCTGGTCAAAAATTTGGGAGCAATGAAGACGTCATACAGAGTGTAAATAAGTGTTTTAAGAATTTCGAAGAAGCCCGCTAATGGGAATGGATAACGAATTGCAAGAGAAATAGGAAATCATGAGTTGAGAAACAATTATGTGAATAATTAAATAACTTGTTTTGAAGAAATCTTATTTCTTATACCAAGGGGGGGGGGGATCCAGAGACGAATTTTGGGAGGGGAAATTCAAAATGTTTTCGATGAATGTGTCATATTACAGATTTTGAAAAATGTCGTAGGCTACACTCAGCTCATGCTGCGATACGATTTTATTCGTTTTAATGATATTCCGAAAATATAGTCTCGTGACAAGTTCAAATTAATAGGTACTGAAAACATTTAGGGGGAGGGGATTTCCCTCCCCGTGGATCCGACCCTGCTAATTCCAAGCCAAGTTGCACCTCAAACCACCGCTGTATGTCCAAATGAGTTATTCACTGATATGATTGCGTATGATTCAGCGACCGGAGTTGGTAAGATCCGAGACGAGCCGCGTCTCTGTAGTGGTGGCTGACTGTCGGCCAACAAATTGTGGCCTTCCTCATAGCGTACTGCTACGCGTACAATGTGTTATTCATTGTCTTTCACTCGAATAACAAGTTTCAAGGGTTGGTAGGGACAGCTCCCTTCAATGAACATAATGTACGAATATACTATTACAAGAATTCTTAATGAAATAAATATTCTTCCAGGAGGGAAACAAATGCTGTAGTTAATTGTTATGGTAATACATGTAATAAATATATGAATATTTATTTTCATTCTTCTTATAATGTTCCTTATTCATTTTGTTGTTTTGCTAATATAGGGATATCAACTACACGTTAAATACGTATTTTAAAACAGTAACGGTGTTTTGTGTGTTGGGAATAAAACTCACGAGAAAATATCATTAGAATCAGGTGCATTTTCGCTATCAATCCACGTGTCACTCGGTTCAGTGTCAGGGAAAATGTCACAAAGACTTTAGAAAACTTGGTTTGTGGTGTAGATTGATGGATTATTTCGTGTTTTCAGGTGCATCAATTGCTATGGTAATTCCTAGCTTAAGTGTAGGGCGCGTTTTTATCAAGGGGAGGTAACTGAGTTCTTCCTCCGTTGGATGGTGCGATCCGATGCCGACCTACACATCAGCTTGCGGGCATATTTTCTCCAAATATGTCCCACCAGCGGAGCATCTCTCTAGTCGGGACAAGCTCTTAGCTCCCAACTGGCCTCTCGACATGTGTGGTTGTGTAGTGCATGTAAATGTAGGTGTGTGTAAGACCCGCGCGTTCCGTGGCTCTTTGGTAGGGAGCTGCTCCGGCATTCGCCTGGTCAGATCAGCCGGCCGCTAGAATTCTCCCCCAGACGGCACCCAGCAGCGGCTGAATTCGACCTAGCTATGTAGCTACGAGTAATGCCGAAACTCTTGCCTCCGTCGGGACTCGAATCCTAGGACCTCCCGGTCAGAAGTTGATGTCTTGAGCTATCTCAGTCAGTTTGGGTGCAGAAAATCAACTAAGGTTTACAGAAGAAAGAAGAAGTATTACTGCTTTTAAAGTAATTCAAGGACCGGAATGTCTGGAACAGACCGAAATACTCTGGAAATTGTTTGTCATGGTGGCTTAACAAAAGACATCTCTCTCATCATTGGCAATCGTCACTCGCATATATATATATATATATATATATATATATATATATATATATATATATATATTTGGTGATGAAATTGTCTCATTCCCGTCTCAATAAAAAAAACTTCTCCAATTTCCTCCAGTATTACTGAAATGCTTAGGGCAGATTGTTAAAATTAATGATAACTCTGATGCCTTGAGTGATAAAATGTGTGAGAACTCACGTTCATCTTAGCAACTTTGAATGATCTACAACCGATAGTAACTACATGAGCGTGATTAATACAATCGATTATATGAAATTGAAACAAAATTATGTTTATTAATTTTTAATAAGAAACTGACAGTAAATTAATCCTTCGTAAATATCTTCTGATTTGATGTATATTATTCTTTCAAAAATATCTTTGGACAGGTAAAACGCACTGAATGATCGACGAAATTTTCCGATTTTCGACATGACACGGATTTTTCTGAAAACCAGGGTCCTAGAACGAAATTTAATGGCGATTACACTGGTGATACCAATTTTTCCATTTGAAGCTTATTTTTTCAGAAAATCGCAAATCTTACGTCATAAAAGTCAATTTCTTTCAAATTGCAGTGTAGAAAATCACAATTTCAAGCGGGTTTTTATTTAACCAGAAACTTCATTGAAAACTCAGATAAAAGAGTAGAGTATATACAACCTCCTGTGCTAATTTCATCGCTGTAGCTTTAATATTTTAGAAGATAGAGTCTTTTGAATTTGACAATTATTGCGATTAAAGCGTTGTAAATTCGAAAATACAAGTCTTTCACGTCAATATTCCTAGAGGGCACATTTCTCATCCGTAAATGACAATTGTTGACATTTTCTGAAACTACATGAATTTTGAAACACGTTAGTGCTTTTAGAATTGATATATGTTGCATAGTGAGTGAGATATGGGCATTTCATTTTTGTGTTAAAAATGTAACGATTCGTCGATCGCACCGGCATGATGCATCAATGTGTGTATGTCTGTGTTTGTGCATACCCAAGCGAGCGGGCACGTACGCAAGTCTCACAGTGTTTTCATACAAGTGTGACCGGGAGAGGTGGCTCAGTGCATCATCTGATTGTCAGTGCAGTGCCTCTGACCGGGAGGTCCTAAATTCGAGTCCCGACAGTGGCAAGATTTTCGCCACTATCTTATCGAAGTTGGATTGAATTTAGTCGCTGTCTGGAGGAGAATGCCAGAGGCCGGCTGCTCGGCACTTTTTCGTGGATTCTCCGATCAACGTCAGGTGAATGCCACAGCAGTAGGCCACAAATGGGCCACGGACTGTGCGCGATTTTTTCTTTCTCTTCCTTGTTCTATCCTCACACTTACAATAACATGTACTGTAATTCACTTCACTACCGCACATACTGGGAGACCGGTCGATAGCTTAGAGCTTGTCACGGCTGGGGTGGTGCCCCACTGGTGGGAGATACCTGGTTGAAGGAAACCCCTCTTGCCAATGGTCTCGCAATCCAGATCATTACTTCCCGAGGAAAATATGTTCTACACTTACGGGACTAATGATCTCCGTAGTTTACGCGCCCGGAATCACTAACAACCAACCAACCATACAAGTGCGGGGCCAGAAATTAGTGATATTTCACTGATTGAGTCATTCATAAAATATCCATTCTTTCAATCCAACTTTGGACCGAGAACACCATTAATTAGACCGACAACTTCTAAGACCATTTTGTTGAGTCGAGGAAGTAAAACATTTAATTGACAAGTGACCATAAAAAGCACCGGAATACTTTTCCCCCACAACTAGCTCTAGGGCATCAAATTACTGATATGAAACAACAAATTCTATCAGAATTTAATTGAAGTTCCTGCCAGGAACAAAGAAATTATTCATGTCCCGTGAAGCCGCTTGAGTTTATCTTAATTGGTCGTAAATTCTGTTTAGTACTTTAACGCATTAGTAAACTGGAGCAGATTGCAGGGTCCTGCCTCGTGGGGTGGGACTCGTGAATATTCAGCTCCGTAGCGATTTTGGCCCTGGCCCAAAGGTTTCGCGCATGCAGTGGGGGAGAACCGGGCGGGAGCGTGGTGACTTTGGGGCGGCATGAGCTGGGGAAGGGGAGGGGAGACTCAGCCAAGCTTTCGTGTTACTGCTTCACAAGTGACGTCTATACCCGATACATTTCCGGGAACAACCTTTGCAACGCCAACTGGTTAGGCACGAAGGACCTTTCCGACCTAGACTTCATTCATTTGCGCCATTCATGACTGCGCGAGTGGAGTAGCTGGAGTTCAAATATACGACACCGAAACGGAGCCTTGTTTTAAGTTGACTTTTGATAATTTATTACTCCATGTTTTGGGATTAACGTTAATGACAGACTTCATTAATGAAGATATACTCGCAGTCATCTATATAAGTTGAACCATTGGCGTAGGACATACCACCACGATGATAAATATAAATCTACCAACAATCATGACTAGTGCATTAGATCATAACGCACTATTGATTGTCTCACATTCTTTGATATTAATAAATGATATGAGTTATTCCAGAAAAAACTTTAATATTTCAATTTATATCTTAAGAAGTTTTTAACTAATTCTTGTATGGACAAGGGCTGATTTTACGTAAGATTTTATAAATCATTGAATGTGGCGAATAATCAAATGTATTTGCTTGACAAGAAGAGTTGGTACACCTTGAAGACACAACGCAATCCTTAGAAATACTCTGTGAAGACGTTGGCTTCCAGAACTAGGAATACATTATTATATTGTTGTATTATTAATCATGGTAAAACAAAGTTTTAATAACATTAAAAGTGCTACAATTATTTACGGTTTATTGCCTAATAGAGCTAGATCTTTTGATGAAATTCTTTACATATCTGAGAGCAAAACCTTTTTTATTTACTTAACATTAAAAAAAGCTAAGAACTTCGTGCGACGTAGTCAGGGGGAGAAGCAGAGGCGGATCCACCAGATCATTTTGGAGATGGCCATCACAGATTTTTGTTAAATAATAAACATTTGGTATTATATTGTAAATAAGTTTTGTGTTGTATACTACACAATATTATTTTCAAATAATTACACAATTCTAACAAAAATAAATATGTAAATAAATTTTGCCAAATAAAAGAAGGTAACAAATGAAAACTAGGTCTTTTGGGGGAACATGGCCGGCATGCCCCGCTGGTGGAAGTTACCTGGATGGGGAACCCCCGCAAGCCAACGGTCTCGCCCTCGGTGGAAGATTAAACCATGGCCATGGCCGACATCCCCCCCCCCCCCCCGGATCCGACACTGGAGGGAAGTGCATTCTGTGAACGTATTCTTGAGTTTTGGGATCCCTACTCTAACTCATACAGAAGTTGAATTATGAACACAAGTGGAAACTAACGTATTTGACACCAAATGATAAAAAAATTTCGCTCCCCTGCACAATGGGTTCTGAGACTCGTTTCCGTGGCCAAAATGTAATTTTTCATATTTCATAAATGAAATCTGTGTGCACTATATTGTGAGGTAAACACATCAAAGTTAATTTTTTGTGCCCATTTAGTTGATTGTTAGCTCCCCTGCGAGTATGGCGTGCCGCCGAGCCAAGGCGAAGTTGTGAAGTGTGGTGTTTACACATTTCCTTTGAAATTGGTCATTTTATTATCCTCCGTGAATGTATTTTCATAAAAATTAGTTTTAATGCACAATTCATTTCACAGTTTCTAAAAATTGTCACTTAAGTCATTGTTGTGAACTTTAGATTTTTGCTTCAATTTTAGAAAAGTTTGAAGAAAAAATTTGGAACTGTTTTTGAGAAAATGGAGTTTGAGCGTTTCTGAAAATAAGGAATTTTAAGCTTGTTTTCACATTGAGTTTTCAGCAATTGAGGTTTCTAGAAACTTTATGTCTTTGTTTAAAGCACATGTATTCATAAATGCGTTAATGGGAACAAATTGCTGCATATGTAAATATTAAGAACGTGAGAGGCTAGTGAAAAAATACATTTTTGTAATTTTTGAAAAAGCAAAAGAATATATTAAAATGGCGTTTATGTTCTCTAATAGAGTACATTTAGCACTATCCCTTCCAAAAGTTTTAATGAAAAGATTTGGAGCCGTTCTTAATAATAATAATAATAATAATAATAATAATAATAATAATAATAATAATAATAATAATATGACAACAGGGCCGATAAAGGCAATAATAACAATAATAGCATTTAACTCAAAATGTTTGGACTGTCCTACACAGATACTTCAAACTAATAAATACACGACTTTTTAATTATACTGCACTTCACTTCACAACACTTGCACTTGTACTTTACTTCTCTTTCTATTTCTCTATTGCACTACATTCACAACACAATCACACTTGTCCTCAGTGTCTTGAAGTGTCTTCTGATTATCAAAAAGGAAAATAATGTTTATTTTAACAAAACAGTGATATATAATGAATTAGTTTACATTTGTATTGTATCATTTTTAAAAGATTTAATATGTTTGTAACAAATAATGTACTTCAGTTTCCGGGTCAATGACCCTATCTCGATCAGGTTTTTGTCCAGTTTCCCTGATACATTGAGCAAATGCTGAGATGGCCCCTTGTTTTGCTTCTGAACGTAAATGTAGCTTCACTATGAGCACGTTTTGTTGGACTCTCCTTTTGCTTGTAAGTGTAGAGATAAGGGCGAGAAAAATCATACTTTCAATTCGTGTACCGATGCAAATAAGTTTTCTATAACTCGGAAACGAAAATAACTATTTTTCAAATATGGCTAATCTTGCGATTTTTAAAATTTATTTTTATTTATTTATATTAAACTTTTACTCATATTTCAACTATTTATAGTTAAAATGACGGGAAGAGATTCTGGGACTCAAGAAAACGTGCGCAGATAATCTTCTACCCCCTACGTCACATACAGTTTTTACTTTTTTTTTTACTAAATAAATCTAAATCTAAATATCCTTCGGCGACATTCCTTTCAAATGAAGACATTCCATAACGACACGGTTCTTAATTCGCTCCGTACTCATCGTTATACAATGACCTTCAACCCAATCTATAGGCAAAACTAACGAAGCTTGCTTGTGAAATTTAAATTGCACATCCACGAAGGATCCAAGTAAAAGCCGTTAACGTCGGTTGTACGACTATCCGGAGCTATAGAAGAATTCGCCTAAGAATGAGACAAAATGACAGTACGCTAAACAAGTGAACATAACAAGTTATTCAGAAATATCCCTCCGCCGCAACAGCAGTTCAGCCACGCCTCTTCGTAAAGTGTTTAAGTTAGTAAATGGCTCCCGTTAAGATATCATAACTTCTCATTGTTCACGACCGTGTAATTATATAAAAAAACATAAACTGATAAAATGCAACGCACGGAACCGCGGAACATTCTCGATCACAGCTCGCTACCTTACTATACAGGAGTAGGCGCCAGTACGCATTTGACATGTAAGACTCGGTTTTCAAATAAACATAATACTTATCACACAAAAAGTAAATTCAATGTAATGTTTCCGAAAAAAATTGGAAGAGCAGAGTAGCACGGCACTTCCTAATTTCAATTATTTCTCGTGGCGAACTTGAGGACACCACAAAAGGAAATGTCGAAGCCATTAACAAGTTGACCAACAGCCAACGAACGAATGAAGAAAGAAGAGATATTAGGGCTGAAGGACACAACGACCACAGAACCTTCAGTTATGTTGCCAGCACCAGCTGTCAAAACGGTCCTTTCTTGTAAAATTCTCTATATATACGCTGTCCAACGAGAGAAGTAGATGTAAACAAACGGGAATATATTCCTCCGGTGAAACGCGTGGACCGGTGCCCAATATCAGACGAACCAGTATCCTGGTATTTTTACCAGAATTTTAATGATGATACCACGTACCAGAATGAAGACATACTGGTTCGTTTAAATACCAGGTTTTTATGACTACAGAAATTGATAATATTCAATTTAAGATTTGTATATTTCTTTAATTTAATAATTTTAAACTAACACCAATATTAAAATTAACCATGATATTGTAGAAAACACTGCCGTAAATACATTAAGAGTGACATAGAATTGTCTTTTTCTAACACGTGCTATAGCAGAAAAGAATAGAACGTCTTAGTCTTCCATTTAGTTCAAAGATTTAAAATATATCGATATCGAATTACGTTTAACGAATTTCCTGTGCACCTCATTCTGAACGACTCAAATAGTTTCATTTCACTATACGCACCTGTGTTAGGCGATCCGCCATTTCATCGAAACTTCTACTTAGCTTAGTATATATCTTCATTTACCCCTCTCGCTTGAAGTACTAATGCGTACCACGTAATGTAAATTTACACTTATATGGAACGCTTACATTAGATTTTCTACTGAATATTACGAGCACTTACTTTACTTTTACGGAACTAATTTACGATGCGAGTACTTAAAATGTCCGAGGTAGAATGTGAATCGTGGACTAACAGCCAATCAGCATCTGCCTATCCACGTGTCAATCCACTTCGTTCTCGGGTTGAGTAAAGAAGAGAATTTTTCAACTCCATAAATAAAGAGCTCATAATCGTAAAAAATGAGTAAGTGCAAAGCATTTAAATGTAGTCTGAGTGTAGGGAGTGTATTGGGAATATTCAGAATATATTCAAGTTCAAATCTCTTTTTCATTTCTTCAGTAATCAATTTGTTTGTTTTTTTTCCTTTTCCACAAATTGTAAATTTGACAGTAAATGTAGTCATTGCTCAAACCTTTTGGAACAAGCGTAGTATGATTGGGTTTCTATTTTTTACCTAAAAATGACATTAAATGTTGCAGTAAAAACATTAAAAATGCTTCTAACAGGAAGTAAACCATTTTCCATAAATTTCAATTTTCAATTTCTTTTGAGTGGTTGTATAAATTTTTTGAAAGAGAGTGTACATAAATTATGTATACAGTTGAGTTGGCTATCTTGGTAAGGCTGTATCTCAATTGATGGTTTTCTGTGTGCATAATGTTGGAAGAAGTCACATCTCTGGCGATGTGGCCAATTAGAACTAAATGGAGTACATATACTGATATTACATGAAATGAAAGCTTATTTGTGGCAATTACATGTGTAACAAATTTAAAAGAGTATTAATAATCAAATGGTGACTTCTAAATTAACTTCTTTTCACAAAGAAGGAGATGTGATATTTTTGAAATAACTGATTCAATTGAAGTGGTCGTAGTTCAATAAAAGTGGAAGTAGATAACAAGGACTGGAAAATGGACTTTTCAAACATTTTTGTAAGATTTCTTTATGTGCTCTGCAGACTATTAATCACACCATTGGGCATTATTTCATTAGGGACAAGCAATTCCTCCTACCAAAAAGCATTGTGACCAACAGATAAAGATTATAGCTTTATTTAGAACACATCTTGTTGGTTTATTAGCTACTTAGAAATCTGCAGCACAACAATCTGTGCAGTTTTAACTAAGTTGATATTGTCTTTACCAACATTTTAATCTCAACCTGATGAGCAGCTTTTAGTTACGTAATCATAATACTTCTCATTAATTAATGAAGCGGATGACTAAGGCATCATGTTGCTCTTGAGATTAAAATTCAACCTATTGATAAGATAATACCCATAGTTATTTCTTTTTATGCTAACAACTCTCCACTAGTACAGCAATATTTATGAACAGGAGTTCCATTCAGACCTAACATGAGTGTGAAGTGTGTAGCAAATGACTCAGTTTCATCAGCAAAAACTTCAGAATATCACGGAGTATGTGCTTTTTCCAGTTCTTTATTAGCTGATGATACTACTTGTGAACACATTGATCTCAATAATCCTCATTTCAATGAATTCAATTTCTGCCCATCCAGTTGCTATTATTGTTGTTATTGAGCTTGCATCCATACGCAGGTATATAGCGTTTTCCTCACTGTTTATTTTCCCTAAAAAAGCTTTAATGTAATTTTATTTTTTGAAAATTCTTTTATAGATGATGTTGCACCCTATACTAGTACAACTGATACTTCTTCATCTTGTAAATCACAAGAAAGTGCTTCTAAAAGAAGAAGTTCACAGCAATTGTTAATGGCTCCTGAAGATCTTTTAGATACAGCAATTCTACAAGATTTGTTGACAGAAATGTTGCAACATGAAAATGCATGGGCCTTTGTTAAGCCAATTAGAAAGTCACAGGTAGGTTTCATGTAAAAGGTTATTTAATGGTACAATTAAAGTTTGTTCCTTGACAGATACGTTCCTAATATTTCATTATTGTTACAAAGAATCAACTTTATTTCAACTTAACCAATGTGAAGTTAGACATTTCCATTTATTTCTATACAAAAATCTCCATCTTGGGTGATAAATTCCAGCATTGTAATAATCAGAGCTTGTATTTATATGGTATAACATTTTCCTAAATATACAAAAGTTATTCAAAATATGGAGGAAAATATGGACTATTTTAATTTAAAAATATAAATATAAAGAAATAGTTAAATGTTTAAGTTGTATAAATTGTTTGGCCATATAATTTAGATTCAATATTTGCCATGGAACAAATTTTAATCATTTCTTGGAATCATAAAATAGAATGTTTTTATGTGGATAAAAGCAAGTAGCTTAGTCCATTTGTGCAAAAAAATTTACATTTAATGAAGTTGTGATTTTGCAATTGCCGTATTTTCAATGATAAAATATGAAACTGATCCTTCGGACCCTGTATTACCTTGTACTATACTTCTAAAGCCGATTTACCACTCAAAAAATTGAATCAGAAGTTCATAATACAACAAATAATTTTTGAAAGCATATGGAACAGATGACAAAAATAATATGCAACAATATGTGAATTTTCCTTAAATGAAAACGTGTACCTGGAAATAAGGATAACTGTACTTGGAAATAAGGATAATAAAATATTTCCAATACCTGCAAATGCTGTATTTGTAAATATGACAAAAGTTTGAATTTTAACTAACGAACAAAAAAAATTATATACATATCTAACCCTTGATAATGATACTCAATTCTAACAAAAAATACTTATTTTTGAGGGGTAATAAAATTACTGTGTTCTTTCTCATTTTTATTTTTTTGCAGGTACCTGATTATCATACAAAAATTAAAATGCCAATGGATCTGAGTACAATAAGATACAAATTAGATATGGCAAAATATAAAGCCAATGCAGATTTTATGAAAGATGTATTATTGGTTTTTGAAAATAGCTTTATGTACTATCATGAAAATACTATTGAATTCCAGTAAGTAATTTATCAACATGCATTTTATTTTATGGGACAGATTTATTCTATTTTTTGTTATTTTTTACAGCTGTGGGAGGAACCTGCTGTTATTTTTTGAAAAAAGATGTCGTGAACTTGGCCTCGATTGGAAGAAGGCTGAAACAACAGTAGAATAAGTTTCAAAAGAATGTGTTTTCTTTTCATTTCTTGTTTTAGATCATTGAAAGAGTTAGAAACTGTGAGGACAAGAATTAACTTTTTTAATTTTTTCTAATTTTTTTCTTGAATATGTGTTTTTAAAAAAGTTAAAGTTCTTAAAGCAGATTACCATTTTGTATAAAGTTTGTTTTTTTGTTGTTTTCTTTTTTTATTTTCTTGTGATGGTAATTATTATTGAGAAGATTATACTCACTTTACATTTTTTCATGCTAAATATTCACAATTTCTTAAATTTTAGCTTTAATATTCCTTTATTAAATGTGCCATTTAAGTTTTGTTTCTTATAAATTTAGAAGTTCAGAAAGCACCCAGTATACATACTGATATTTTATGTAACAACATATATGTTATTTCAGTAAGGAGAACGTTAGCTGTGAGAAACCAAATATTTTTTTAATCCATTATGTAGAATCTTATTATAACCATAATCTTATCAACTTTTCTCTTTTTACCATCATAACAACCAATATTAAATTGTTGTAATCATATCTAAAATAAAGTTTATATTTGTGCAAATACAGTTTATTTATGCCGATTCCGTGGCCAGATCGCTAAGGCAGTAATGCCGTAGTGATATCGTACTGAAGGATCGCGTGTGCGAATCCCGCCTCGGGCGTGGTTGTATTGTGTTCGGTCTTTCACCCCTTATCATCACCATCGTGTTATCCTCACTGTTAATGATGATGTTTTGAAATTCAATTTAACACTGTCTTTTGCTTAAATATTTTGCACTTTATTACATGTTTCTACATTGAACTGCACTTCACTACTGCTCCATCTGCACTCGGAACCACACAGACACTCGCCACAGAGGGCGCTGTTGGATCAGTTTTTACAGTCTTACCAACATGAAATCAAAAAATGCTCTTTGATTACTAACATATCCTGGCCCTCCTTGAAAGGTGCGCTTTCAAAACCAAAAAATTACCTTTAAAATGAATTTATACAATGATTTAATATTCGTCGTGAGTACAATCTTAATCGTCAATTGGCAGTAGACACAGCCTCTTGACGCTCCTTGTGAAGACACCTTCAAGAGTTTTCACTGTGACTACTCGAATTTCACCGTCTTGTCCGGGATGTAGTTTGATTACTCGCCCTCGTGACCACCTCAAAGGCGGTACTCCTTCTTCAATAAGAAGAACCAAATTGCCTAACTCGACGCGTTGATCTGTCGTATTCCATTTCGTTCTTCGCTGCAGCTCCTGCAGATACTCTCGCTGCCACAGGATCTGACGAACCTTTTTCAGGTGCTGCCACCTTGACAAATGATTGTCAGGTTCTTGGATATAACTTGACTGTATGGGTTGAACTAGTGAGTCGCCAATTAGGAAATGGGCGGGGTTGAGGACACTCAAATCATTAGGATCGCTAGTGAGTGGGGTCAGGGATCGCGAATTCAGGATTGCCTCAATGTCGCAAAGCAAAGTAGATAGTTCTTCAAAAGTGAATATGCGTCCCTGAGACACTGTGTACAAATGTCGCTTCATTATTTTTACCGCCGCCTCCTACAATCCTCCAAAATGTGGCGATCGAGGAGGAATGAATTTCCAGGATATATGTTGCTCTGCTAAGTGCGAAGCGATGTCTGATGACTCCCTCGTGAGGAATGAATTCAGCTCCTTTAACGCATTCGCAGCGCCGACGAAATTTCTTCCATTATCAGAAAACATCTGCGAGCAGATTCCTCTACGTGCGGTAAATCGCTGTAAGGCTGCCAAAAAGGCTTCAGTGGTTAGGTCCGAGACAAGCTCTAGGTGCACAGCCTTCGTGCTGAAGCAAGTGAAAACTGCTACGTAGCATTTGAAAATCTGAAGCCTGCCTCTCCGCTTACTCTCTCGAAGTTGAAACGGACCGGCGTAATCCACCCCTGTTACAGTAAAAGGTCTGGTGACCTTAGTGACCCTTTCTTTTGGTAAATCGCCCATACGAACTTCCGGAATGGAAGGGTTGAACCGAAAACAGTTCAAACATCTTCGAACAATTTTCTGAGCTTCTCTTCGACCAGCAATCGGCCAATACCTCTGACGAGTGGCATGCAAAAGTTGCTCCGGTGGACAATGGTGCAGTCGAACGTGCTCTCTTCTCATAATTGATGTTGTGATATGATGGTTGGCTGGCAAAATGATAGGATATTTCTGCTCTTCCGTGAGCGATGAATATTTCAGTCTTCCGCCTACTCGTATCAATCCGTCTTCATCGACGAAGGCATCGAGTGATTTTAGTGGACTGCCCTTAGGTTGCTTTTCTTTCTTTATCAAGTTCTTTCGAAATGAGGATAATGCTTCCATCTGAGTCCATCGAATGATGCCAGTTTCTGCTTTACGTAGTTCCTCGGGCTTTAAGTAGCCAGTCATTGTTTCTTTCGGTGCCATCTTTCCAGTCTTCACACGTATTCTGGATTGGATATTTCCAAGATACCTATGCCAGTAAGCAATCAACCGTCGTAACTTTGAAAAGGAGGAATATTTATGCAAAATCCGGGAAGTGTTCGTTATGGTTAGGGTCGTCTTTAAATTCTTCAGCTCTGGCAGATCGGTTTCTGGTTCCATTGAAGAACTTGGACGTGGTGTTGCTGTAGCTAGCCACTCAGGTCCGGACCACCAAAGCTCCTTGTGTTCAATCTCTTCTGGCGAAATTCCACGAGATATAAGGTCTGCTGGGTTGTCTTTCGAAGGGACGTGGTCCCATGTTGCATGCTCAGTTGCATCCTGAATTTTGGTAACTCTATTCGCAACGTATGACTTCAGTAGTCGGGGTTCAGTCTTGATCCAACCCAACACTATTGTGCTATCACTCCAAAGGAAGGTATTTTTTATTCGGTGTGAGATTGCGTCCATTACCTCTCTCAGGAGTTTTGCGAGAAGAAGTGCTCCTTCTAATTCTAATCGAGGTAAAGATATGGTTCTGTTGGGAGCGACTGCCGATTTTGAACTAATCAATCTGGAGGTAACAACTCCATCATGATTTTTGCTAACTGCGTAAATGCAAGCTCCAAATGCTTTCTCAGAAGCATCACAGAATCCGTAGACATCGAACCTGAATTCTTGGTTATGTGGATGCACATTTCGAGTAATTGTCAGCTTGTTTAACAGTGCCAATGAAGAGTAATACTCGTCCCAAATGTCGAGCTGCTCCTGGTTGAGTGGTTCGTCCCAGTCGAGTCCATCTACCCATAATCGGTGCATTATAATCTTCCCTGTGATGAGAACTGGACTTATAACACCAAGCGGGTCGAACACTTGAGAAATCTTGGATAAAACATCTCGTTTTGTGATTGCTGGTTTCTGTGAGAAGGTGACTTGAACTTGCAAAGTATCTCGCTGAGAATCCCAGACAAGTCCCAATGTCTTACAGGCTTCTGCTTTGTCCACTACCATCAAGTCGTGGGCGTTTTGTTGAATTTTTAAGTTTTGTAGAATCCGTTTGTCATTGGACCTCCATTTCCGTAGTACCATGTTTCCTCTCTCGAGTAACTGCAGCAGCTCTTCTTGCATCTGCATCACAGTGTCTATGGTCTCGCCACCCGTGATACAATCATCCATGTAAAAGTCCTGACGTATCGCCTTTGCTGCTAAAGGATACTGCTGATCGTATACAGTAGCAAGTTCTCGCAGACACCTCATCGCATGAAACGGAGCAGAAACCGTGCCATAAGTAACCGTATTTAATTGATATGTTTTTATGGGCATATGAGCGTCTCTTCTCCACAAAATCTGTTGCAGTGATCTGTCTTCAGGATGTACTGTAATCTGCCTGAACATCTTCTCGATGTCTGCTGTGATGACATATTTGTGAGTACGAAATCGAATCATGATATTGACTAACTCCGCTAGCAAATTTGGACCAGTCATTAATTTATTGTTCAATGACTTTCCGTTAGTGGTTGCCGCAGACGCATCAAACACTACTCTCAGCTTCGTGCTGCTGCTGTCCGGACGTAAAACTGCGTGATGAGGTATGAAATACGCCTCTCCTGTTTCAAGTGGTGTGTCTTCGATAAGCGACATGTGACCGAGCTCCTCATATGTGTCCATAACCTTGCAATATGCTTGTTTTAGAGTTGGCTGTCTGATAAATCTTCGCTCGAGTCCTTCAAGTCTCCTCTTGGCTTGTTCTTTGGTTTCACCCAGAACAACCTCAGGTCGTGTTGGGAACCTGACAATGAATCTACCTGTTGAATCTCTGGTTGTGGTATCTGCAAACAGTTTCTCACAAAGTTGTTCTTCTTTTGTCTGATATTTTGTTTCTGGTATAGCCTCTTGTTTCCAGAACCTTTCTAGTTGCTGTGACAATTGATAATTGGTGACTGTCAGACACGTGGCTTTTCCATTTCCTTTACTCTGTACTTCACCTCCAAGAATCCACCCTAGTTGCGTGTTTTGTAGAGCTGGCTGACCATCGATGTGATTCTTAGGTTCGCCAACAACGATTTTCCAGTAAAAGCCTGCTCCAAGTAGTAAGTCAATATCTCCTGGCTCATTGAAAGATGGGTCTGCAAGATTGATATGACTTGGCACAAGTACTTCGTCCACGTTGACCTTTGATTGAGGTAATTGTTCCGTTATCAAAGGTACCACAAGACATTCCAATTCTACCTCGAACTGGTTCTGCATTGAGGAAATGCGTATTTGGTCGACTCCTTTCGCTTCCCCTTGGACACACTGAACTCCGCTGAACTGTAGCTTCTGATTTGTGGGTTTTAATTTAAGCCTTTTGCTTAAATTTGTTGTCATTAAATTTAACTGTGCTCCTGGGTTCAATAACGCTCGACATTTGACATTCTTCCCTTGATTGTCTTCTGCGTAGACGAGTGCGGTCGAAAGTAAAATTTGAGGTTTTGTCTTTCTGGCCAAAGCTACATTTAGTCGTTGGGATGCTGGAGTGCTCCCAGAGTTTTGTACTTGGGGAGTTGTCTCCGAAACTGCTGGTTTCTCCGCGTTGCTCAAAGTATAACCATCTTTGTGAAGTAAAGTGTTGTGTGGCATGTCGCACTTCCTACATTTTGATGATCTACAATCCTTAGAAAAATGCCCATACTTCAAACAGTTTACACAACATTTCTTTTCCATCAGTAGTTTTCTTCTGTTATCTGGCGATAGTTTCAATAACGCCTCGCAGTTGAAAGGAAGATGATTTCCATTTCCACACAAAATGCAGTTGGACGATGTATTTATCAGGACTAGCTTTTTATTTTGCGATCTATTCTTTTGATAGGATGTCTTCAAATTTGTAGATTTGGGACTGTTTTGTCGTAGTAACATCAATGACTGACATCTCTCTGCCAGAAACTTTGTGAAATCAGTTAACGTTGGCATATTTTCTGGTGTACAATTCTTGTTTCTCTCTTGCCAATCGCGTTGCTCCGCATAGTCGAGCTTCTTCTTAGCTAAATGTATTATTAATGAGTCCCAGTAATCTACAGGCTGATTCAGAGATTTCAAGGCTGATATGTTTGTCTGAATGTGCCAGTTCAATTTTCTCATCGAATCGACCTTGTTGTCTTTGCTAATTTCGGGAAACTTCAATAGTTCTTCCATGTGTGTCTCAATTATCATTATCTGGTTGTCATATGTGGCTTTTAGAAGATTCCAAGCATTTATGTAATTTTCATTGCTGATTGTGAATCCTTCGATTACATTTAGTGCTTCTCCTTTCAATACTCCAACGAGGTACTGATGTTTTTGAACATTGGGTATACTTTCCTCGTTGTGAATTGTGGTTTCAAAACTGTTTTTGAAGAACAACCATTTTATATAATCACCGCTGAATTCTGGAAGTTTTATTTCTGGTAGCTTCGGAGCATTCCTATTGGCTGAATTAACTTGAGGATTATTTTGATTTTGAAGATTGGGTTGATTGTCAGTAGCAGGTTTTGGCTCCGTTGCCAAATCGATGATGGTGTAAAGCTTCGTAGTTACTTCGAAGTACTGCTTTTCAAATGAAGCACGTTCACTCTCGCATTCCAAGTCAAATGCCGCTATTGCACCTTCATCTTCGGGTGTATATTCTTCGATCTCCTGCTGAATATCTTCGAAGTTCTTCCATGATTCTCTAATCTTCTCTGACTTCACTTTTGCTTCGGCCGCTGTAGAGGCTTCGGTGATAGAATTGGCTGTTCTACTCAAGAAACCTTTTACTCGTGCACGACCTTGCTTCAATTTTGCGAATTGCGACATCCTGAATTGCGAATGGGTTTGGAACGTTATGGGTTAATAGTTTTCGGTATTGATGAAAACAATATTTAAAAAATGAGTCAATGTTTTCAGTTTGATTGATACAATATTCGAAAACTATTAGCGTCAATGTTTTTGACTTGAACAATGTATGTATATTTGAAATTTGAGTCAATGTTTTTGACTTGAACAATATGCGAATGTGAAGGTTCACTTGAATATTTTTTAACTTTACTTAGGTTAGGATGGACTTAGGAATTCGAAAGAATGATTTTCTGGCGACTCACTAACCTGAACTTCTGTCGATGTTCTCTGCCACGTCGCCGTCCGATGTCCCACCGATGCGTTGTCAACGTTGAGATATCAAAATAGGCGTTTGTAGACTGCTTCTGGAACTTTGTGGAACCTTGTGTGACGCTGCTTGTACTGGCGTCTTTGTTGCTCTTGCTGATGTCTGCGTTTTTGACTGTTTGACGCTGCTTGCAATGGCGTCTCTGTTCGCGTTTTTGATCGCGACTTGATGTTTTGACTTTTATGAAATGTTCAATACTCTCAGGCGTCGAGAGTCCCGCTGTTGGGCGCCAAAATGTTAATGATGATGTTTTGAAATGCAATTTAACACTGTCTTTTGCTTAAATATTTTGCACTTTATTACATGTTTCTACATTGAACTGCACTTCACTACTGCTCCATCTGCACTCGGAACCACACAGACACTCGCCACAGAGGGCGCTGTTGGATCAGTTTTTACAGTCTTACCAATATGAAATCAAAAAATGCTCTTTGATTACTAACACTCACAGTTACCATACCGTTACAAGTAATAGTGGTCGCTAATGACCTAGAAGTTGATGCGACCTTAAATAACAACAAAAAAGTTTATTTATATAAAAACATGTGACGCCAGAAGATACTATTTTGTTTGTATTGTCATTCAAAAAAATGAACAATTACATATACAAATACAATACTACAATTCCTGGAGCTAAAGTTAAAATGTTGAGAATAATTGTACCTTTAGCTAATTGTGAAGGTTACATTTCTGAACATTTATTCTTCATCTTGTACAACCAATCGACCAAAGTCCCTTTGAAAATAATAACAATGGTCATAAAACGGTGTTTCATCAGATGCAGGGGTTATTTTGAACATAAATGTATTACTCTCTTCGTTTTGAAGTTTGTAACACCAAACAGTGGATTGTATTTTTTGTACGTTTGGTGGATTTTACTTGCAAATGCTTCTACACTTATTTTGGGCCCCGCAAATCTTTAAATGAAGCAAGAAATAATTTCTATCCTGGATATTAAATTACAAATTTCAAAAACATTTTGTCGTCCTAATATTAAAATACGTAATTCCAAGTTAACCACATTTGATTGATGGTAATAAACAAATAGCTTTCAGAAGTGGCCTTTAAAGTGTGTTCAGTGAGAACAAAAAAATAGAAACAACTTTTGGGGACCCTTGTATCCGGGTGCCCTAGGTAATTACACCTGCCCGCCCGACGGTAGTTACGCCACTGTTAGGAGTACATTGTGTACTTTAGAGAAACAAGAACAGCAGATAAACTATTTTCTTATAATGGCTGTTACATATTAGAACAAACACTGACGTTAGACTTTCTTTCTATACGAAAAATGCGTTAGTCAATAATATTTAGATACATCGAATTTAGACAACGCAATGGAAGTATAGGACAACTTTTAGAATTACTTCAAGATGTATTTTTAGGTACTGTACATGAAATTCAGACAATGCTATGGAAGTATAGAATTGTTAGTATTATTATTTCGAAATGTAATGATTGGATGACAACCTATGTTTAACAATGGCTCAGAATAATCCTTTGTCCATTAAGCTCCACTCCAGGGATTTTTCTTTATTACCTTCGAAACCATATGCAATGACAGGGTACCTGGGCAAAGGTAGTGAGACAGAAACGATTTTATTAATATATGCCAGGAATTAAGTTGCCATGTTCATTTCTCCAGCGCCGTTTTGAAGTTCAAGTAAGCGGTACCTTTTTAAGGTCAAGGGGGGGGGGGCAGCGAACCTGGAATCCTTGGAAACTTGAGTTTGAAGAAGTTTGAAAATGAATTTAATTTGAAAACAAGGGATTTTTCGTTATTTTCAAGTATATCGCTAACGTTAAAATTTCATATGCTTTAGAACTGCGAAAATCTTGTTCCCTCTTGACTCTTGGATCACACGTCTTTAAGCGCTGCTGCGTGCGTTGGTACATGGGGTGTAGGTGGTCGGGTGACGGGTGAGATATTCGCAGAACAAGGATCTCACCTGGGAGCTCGGTCGATGAGTTTGTCAGTGCATAGCCCGCTACCCGCTAGTACGGGTAATATTGGCCGATCTATATGGCAGCTAGCGAACGGACGAAGTTTCACATTGTGGCCACTTGAGCGCTGCTTGCTGACCATTCGCGAGACATTCGGGTTGCTTTAATACATAGGGAAATGCCCGCAATTCGGGCAATTTTGGTTACTTACAGTGATATGAGACATTCAAAACTCATGTTGATGGTAATACTAAACAATACTAAAATTATATATCTTTGTGCAGTTAGCTTAAAAGAAATTGTGAAGTGAATACTTCAAATTAACACTCGCATAGCGTGCGTGAAATCTACCTAGTTAGTGAGTCTGCAGTAAATCTTTTTGACGTAAAAGAATACAGTATTTGTTCTTAATTACTTCTTATATTTACCTATTTTCAGATGTTTTTAGAGAATTATAATGGGCATGATATCTTTAAAATTTTTAAAGACAATGGATTAAAAAACGCAAGATATTACCTTATCACTTTGTATTCCATTATTGTTATATTTTCAAACTGTATTGATTCCTTAAAATATATTACAAGCTCAAAAAGAACAAATTGATAATAGAAGTGTTTGTTGTTGAAGAAAAAATGCACAAAAAACTGGAAGAAACTCGTTCAAAAACGGACGACGGAAGCTGATATAAATATATACTGATGCTGCTGTAAATAACACTCAGAAAAGTTCACTTATCAAAAAGCACTCCAAATCACTATTGCCCTGGCAAAAACGTTCTCACCTAGAGGTACAACCAGAAAGTTACGTACAACTGGCGAAATTAATATTGGCGTTGTCGTGGACGTGCACTGACCATAGCCTGCTTGTATGCATAAAAGCCTCGGCACTCCAGCCTGCTTCTTGTTATGGATAAAAGTTTCGCAATCTTGTCATTTAATTGAGACACACATTTGACATAACCTATTTATTATAACATTAGATACATACAATAATCTTAACCATATAATTGGGGCTGAATTCCTACGAAAAGTGTTATTGTAATAATCTTATCCTCTACCCGATACTGCAGTACTCATCTGACATGGCGTCCTCTGTGGCAGGTGTCGTGTCGGACGTGTCGACAAGAAGTCGAGAGCTAAAGAGTGCCGTTGCTAGGGGATTATATGAGCTCGGGTCACGAGTCATTCGTGCTGAGGATCGGGTCGTTCACCAAAGCTTGCGCAAAACCATTGCATCACAGGGAGTGCCCAAGCCTGTTCTTGATGACTGCAGTCCATTCCTGTTAGCTGCTGAGTCGTCAAGGCGCCAGCGAGTCGCGCCACAAGCACCCGTTTTCACTACGCCCCCAGAGGCTTACGTGACCCGAACAGCTCATGCTCGGCGTTTACTAAGTACATTTTCAATTTCCTTTTTGTGACAATATTTCAAACTTAAATCAAATAAGTCACATTATCAGTTAAGTCACATAACAACTTAAGACAAAGATAAGATGGTTGGTCTCCGGAGACTAATTATTAAATAAATCAGCCTTTATTTTTCAATAAAAATATTTACAGTATTTATTAGGCTCAACATTCACTTAGTTAAACTTTGGCATTTTATTAACAAATTTTACTTTTGTGCAATTCTCTTGGTATGCCATTTGATACAAATATTAATTTCTTTCATTTACTAAGGCCTTTTAAATGTCTATCTGACATCCTCTTTGCAAAAAATGGTTAAATTTGTTTGTTTGACGTTTTCCGCATTGCCTACAATTTGTGGAGATGTAGACTGCGATACCACTGAAGGGAAGTATTCCCACGATGAACCATGAAGACCCCGAGGAATCTTCTGTTCTTGTATCTTGATGTCAGAATTGGAAATTGACACCCTCTAATCTGAATATAAATTACCCAAATAAATTGAAAAAAAATATATAATTTAAAATATTTTGTAAGGCGAAGTGCGAACCTACTTATTTCTTGTGCCTTCATACTCTTTATGTAATCGCACATGTAGTAAGCATTAGATAATTGAAAATCTAGTTTGTTTTTTCTAATAACATTTCTCCAGTAATACCTTAACTTATTTTTTATTGTGTGTGATACTGACAGAGGAATGCAACGCATTTCTGTCGGCAATCGTATATTTATTGATTCGTTCGGTTGCATTCTGGTTTTCCCTAATACAAGCGCACAGTCGATGCATGCAATTACATAACATAAACTTCGCGATAATTGCCGCCAAGCCGCCTCTGGAGCTTAGTAGGTTAGGCAATCGAAAGCAAACAGATTACGCGTTTGCCTTGCTAATGGGCTCGGTGTGCTTTAGACGGATGTCCTAGCGCAGCGTAGCCGTGGACAAGTAAACCGCCAAAGGTATAAAGTGTGATTTAATTGCAAGACATAATTTTTCATATTAGTTTAGTCCTAGGTTTCCAAAAGGAGAAACGCGTTCCTATGGAAGTTCCATTTTTCTAGTGCAGCGTAGCCGTTGACCAGTAAATCGCCAAAAATATACCGTGCGCTTTAAAGCGGGCCGGCCTCGCGAACGGTCGGCGACCAGCGCTCAAGTAGCCACAATGTGAAACTTTGTCCGTCCTAGCTGCCATAAGGATCGGCGAAGTGTCGCGGCTATAAGACATAGTAGAGGGCTATATGCACTGACAAACTCATCTACCGAGCTCCCAGGTAAGACCCTTGTTTCGCGAATATCTCACCCGTCACCCGGCTACCTACTCCCAACGCACGCAGAAGCGCTTGAAGATGTGTGGCCCGAGAGTCAAGACGGAGCAAAGTCTTCGCAGTCCTAAAGCATATGAAATATGAACGTTGTCAATAAACCTGAAAATAAAGAAAAATCTCAGTTTTCAAATTAAATTTATTTTTGCAGGCTTCTTCAAACTCAAGTTTCCAAGGACTACAGGTTCGCTGGCCCCTCTTGCCTATTAAAGTTAATTCCTGGCATATATTGATGAAGTCATTTCTGTCTGTCTACATTGGTTCAGATACCCTATCACTGAATATTGTTGCAGGTAATAAAGAAAACTCTGCGGAGTGCAGCTCAATGGACAAATTCCAGCAACATTCTGAGCCATTGTTAAACATAAGTTGTCTTCCAATCTTTCCAGGGTGCGTTATCATTCAAACCTAAGAATTTTCGATAATTGCAAATTATTCGAAAATTTCTGAAAAAATGCAATAAAAGGTAAATTTGAATTTCCCAGGTGCTGAAGAGACTTTTTCACGAGATGACTGAAGAGATAGTTGAATACAATTTGTAATATTATAATACGAATATTATGCACCCGTTACAGATGAAACGAGAAATTACGTAGTAAGTGAAAGGAAGGTATGGGTATGGACCTAGTGGATTTTTAATTATGAAAATGATGGTTGAAAAGTCAGAAACTTGAAAATTTGCTGAAACATAGTTTATGAACTTAGAAAGAAAGGTACATCAAATGAAAATCGTAACTGCATAAAAAAATTAATTACAAAATGGAAAAATAAGAAGTGCGAGCTCCTACACTACGTGGCGGGTAAGAGTTCACAGAACAGGAAATTTAGCAATAGTCACATACAAAAGCACCAGTGCCTTCGTAACTGAAACATTCCTCATGCCACCACTCCTTACCTATTTCACACTGGATCCCATCTTCATCACATTTATTCTTCGCAGTGTAGGTATGTTATATCGTCATGGTTCGCCAAACTTGCTGTGGGAACCGGCTTTTCATTATTCACAAACAGTTTTGTTTTTACTTTCAAGAATTTTCTGTTTCCTTCATTAATTTTGTCCCTTAGTTTATTTTTCTGAAGAGCTCGATTGACCTTTCTTTCCTATAATTCACACGTTTCCTTTTCTTTCTTCTCTAACATTTTTTGTAATGCAGACAAAGTTGTGATCTCAGATTTTTTAGATATTTTATTTGTAGCTACTTGTCTTTCGTGACCAGGAAGTGGCACGATGGACTGCATACTAACATCTATCTGAGAAGAGGAAGGTGAGTCTTCATTTTCACGTTGAACTGCACCTGCACAATAGTTATCCAAAGGTTTAAAAGTTACTAGTGAAGGAGAATAGCAATTCTCACTAATAACGTCAGGATTGTATGGCTCAATACCTGAAACTCGGAAATCTTTTTCTGCGATTGAAGCCCTGTATTCAAATGACTTCTTCAAATTGCAGAGCGGATACGAGTACGCCCATCGGGTCTGTACGTTCTCCTTGGCAGCGATATATTATTTCTATTAACGCTAATACATTGCAGCACAATTCACTGCACGTAAAGTCTTACGCGGCTTAAAGAATTGTAACGTGAAGATTTACTCATATATATTGAGGAAGCTGAAAAAATACAAGCAAATGTTTTAAAGTAATTTAAAAATATGAATTATAAATCTTGTTGTACACAGAAATTCATATTTCATTGTATGGTAATAGAAAGTAAAATTTCAAATTCCAAGAGAAATAATTTGCCACTGATGTGGCAAATATACTTTTCTACAACACTTTGTAGAAATATCACAGAGCACTCATAAAAGTGCAACAAAAAGTGCAATATACTCGGATGTGAAAAGTAGTAATTCTAAGAAATTTACTCTACTTTCATTCTAGCTTCCCGACGTTTTCTTAATTTTGGATAATTTTGGATCTAGTTAAACGAGTTTCTAACATCAGACTTTTGGTATCTTCATCGGCTAGCCTACGTCGGAACGTCAGTGTCGGAAACCATTCCTGATCCTTCGTGTTTGCAAGCCCTTGCTCTCTACCGCTGCCCAGTCGACGAAAGCCGATAATTGCATTTGCGGCCAATTAATCATACCGGATGAACTGCGAACACGGAACGCTTCACGTATCCATTACGTTTAATGACTATGTCGTCAATTTCGAATATTTATCTACACTGTGTTCCACTTTAGAGTAGTGAATTACTGTTATTTCTTTCCGCTATTTACTTCTGACAGATTCATTTCAAATCAAACATTCCCGATTTCTAACGATTGATCTTCATATTTGGCGAGGCCATGAAATAGATAATAACACAAATCTTTACGAAATAACAACGTGAAATACGGTTTGGGAAAATTTTGTGCAAGTAGCACAGAGGTCAATTTGAAAGGGTTTCACAATTTCGGATATTGTGTTACTTAAATGTACTTTATTCAGCTTTATCAAGGGGAAAATTTAGAAGTTTGAATCTATGTTGTTTTTTATTCATAAAATGTAAAATATGTACTCTCAATTATCACAACTGTGGAGTAGTAAAGCAAAAAATATTATAAAAAAACAATTCTCAATATGATCTTTTATAAATATATTTTTTGTATTCCAGCAATATAAAAGAACCTTTTCTGTTGCAAGAAATTTTTCATAATCGGGCATTTTACGGCACATGACGTAATGATGACGTATTAGATTTTATGTCACGAATGATTGCGTCATCACACATTCAGCCAATCGTAGCGAGAGAATTGGGGGGAGGTAGAGCTAAACGGAACAGCAGAACACCGTTTACTCTTTACTTAAAAGACTCTTACTTTACTTACTCTTACTTTACTTAAAAGACTAAATTCCCATCTGAATAAAACTCAAACAATCCCAATGCACCAATTTGGCTTCACTAATAAAGTTTCAACTTCTCATCAATTATTAAGAATCACGGAGCACATACACACGGCATTTTAAAAAAAACACCATACAATAGTTACCTTTTTAGACATTTCGAAAGCTTTTGACAAAGTGTGGTACCGTGGATTAATATTCAAACTTAAAGAAATAGGTACCCCTAACTATTTAATCAATACCATTTATAGCTTTCTCCAAGATAGAACATTTTCAGTCACAGTTAATAATCACACATCCAATCCCCGCAGAATTACAGCTGGATTACCTCAAGGCTCACCACTGTCCCCCACGCTTTTCAACATATACACAGCCGACATTCCCATAACATCACACACGCACATCGCCCAATTCGCCGATGACACCGCAATATTCATGTCCAATCATTCAACTGATCTAATCTGTAAACAAATTCAAACACATTTAAATAAAATTGATGAATGGTCTGTCAAATGGAAAATCAAAGTAAATCCTACAAAATCATGCGCCAAAATATTCTCATTAAGAACATTTTCAACCCCAACACCACTCCTAATAAACAATAACCCAATTCCATGGACCCCGCACAATGAATCTGTCAAATACCTAGGGCTGAATCTTGATACCAGACTAAATTGGAAAAATCACATAACAGCAAAAGCACAGCAAGCCAAAATAAAATTAATTCAACTAAAGCCACTCTTAAATCGCAATAGTAAGCTCTCATTAAACAATGCCATCACCATCTATAAATCAATAATTAGACCCCTAATGCTTTATGCATGCCCTATCTGGATCAATGCTTCTAAAACTAATATAAATAAATTACAGATCATCCAAAATAATTTCCTCAGACTTGCCACTCATGCACCCTGGTTCATTTCAAACATTCAACTGCATAAAGAATTTAATTTACCCCCTATACTTGACCATATCGCGCTCCTATCTAACAATTTCTTCTCCAAAATAAACACAATAACCCAAGCCACCCATTACGGCCTAGCCACCACCTACCAGCTCCCAACAAGAATAAAAAATAGATATCCATTAGATTCATTCCTCAGCATATTTTCAGAACTCAATTAATCACATAGGTGCTCTGTGAGTTTCCTATTCATGTGTATTTAGATTTAGTTGTAAGATTAGCATTTAAGTTCAATATAAGTCAGAAAAATATATATGATGTAGTATACATAATACTGAACTATGTACATTCGTTCACTAATAAAGATATACTATATAAAAAAAAACCGTTTACTCGCACGATGTCAAATACCCGAGTCGTCACAGGGAAGTTGTTTCGCAAAATTGAGTTTGATTATCTTATAAATGTATAATTCTGTTATACAAAAAAATATAGTATGCAACTCGTTTACAATGTTGCTTTATTACATTCGTACAAATTTGAAAACTCGCTCCTAAAGTAGTTCATTTTCAAAACATGTACTCATGCAATAAAGCTTAACATTGTAAACTAATTGCAAAATCTACTATTATATAACATTTAGAAATGCGATAAAAAGGTAAACACGTGTTTATCCAAACTATAATGCAGCGTACGTAACGTCAAACAGTTCAACGTTTCCAAAAATAATGTTATTCTAACTCTGCCAGTCAACGAAAGTTAGACCCATTTTACTTACGAAATGTGTTACATCATCTCAACTTTTAATAATATAGCGATCTATTGTAGTAAACTAAAATACCATGACATTGTTACTTGTAGTAACTCTTTCGTCGGCACTTTTAACACCACCATTAACACTATCAACTTTCATTACTTTTCTGCATTTTCCGGTCCTTTTATTTCTATATTGTTTTCTTTTCTTGTTACAGATAAATCGAAAAGATTGTGTTGTGTTCCAAGGAGTGAAAAAGAAGAAACACAAATATTATTTCAAAAAACGCTAAACAAACAACGGATATAACCAAATAAGGAGATGAAAAGTGTCCCCTTACCAAATCGATAATCGCGATACACATATGAAAGAAAATAAAAAATGCCGTACATCCCCCTCCCCCAAAAAAGCCTTCTAGAGCAATCTGTTGCAGAGATACAATGGGAAAAGCGTTTTTCACGTTTTATTTTTTTTCTCAGCTTCTTTTGCATTCAGGCAGGAAAAAATGCAGAGACGGGGAAACACACATTTGGCGCCACATTCAAATAAAAAAAAATACATTTTTGAAATTGATTTTCGACGTGATAACATGGGATTACTGACTCAGTTGTTTTTCCTAGAATGTGTACTACAACATTATATAACATATTTTTTCAGATTTTTAAACAATGTGGACGATAGTGAAAAAACATTAAAACCAATTTTGCCAGTTTAAAAATTTGAAATTCACGCCAAAATGTGATTCGAAATTTTTTCATCAATGTTTAAACAATTTATATTTAAAAAGTCTCACTTATCAGCATGATTTTCACCTTTTTTCTGACAATTTTTTTATGTGGAAAGTATTTATACAGTAAAATCGTTATTTCCCTTAATATCTCTTAACGTCTCACTCCCGATATCCTGATTGAGTTTGGTACATAATCGATGGAACATTTATTGATTTCGTTAAAGCCGTTGATAATATTGTTAGAAGAAATCATTGGAACAATATGGAAAATTATGGCTCTAGCCAACTCATAGAAACAATTAAAAGCATGTATAATAATTCAAAAATAATTACTAAAATAGATTGCATAAAGACGGAAGAAATTTTAATTAACAAAGGTGTTCGACAAGGAAGTTCAATGTCGCCGACACTTTTCAACATATATGCAAATGACATATTTCTGAGACGGAAACAAAATATTAGCACATCAATATAATTGACTAGGAAAAATATTTTAAACCTTATACTTTATGCAGATGCTGCTGTCATAATTCAAGAAACTGAAAATGATTTACAATATGCCCGACACCACTGAAATCAGCTTTGCAGACCTTACAACCTAACCATCTCAAAAGACAAAACCAAAACATTAGCGTCTTGGAGAACAGAGTTTATCCGTTCAAAAATTATACTAGACAATTTAAACCTAGAACAAGTTCTAAATTTTAATTACCTAGGATGTGACACAGTCGAACCTCATGTGAAATTTGTTACGACAAAACGACTTAGCATGCTTCACAGGGGCTAGTCGAACTCTTGTGAAGCGTCCTAAACCTTACCCCCTATCCTTATTCCTTCCCGATTCTGGCCGATAGGAAGATGACGCAGGGGCGCACGCTAGCGCGAAGACGCTACCTATCGGCGATTCCCCGACTTGACTGCGACTGACGTGACTTGACTACCCAGCGGCCCCTAGAGGGTGCTGCGTGTATAATAAAGGAGGATTACTTCTATAATTAACGGAGGATTACTCCAGGTGCGCTCAACGCTCTTAGGAGCTAGGAGACGCGTTACGTGAATTGACGCAACACAATTTTTAAAAAAGGGCAAAGGATGTGTAAAGGAGTGAAGCTGAGGAACTGACCCCCCCCGTCACCCTAATACACGTATTTCAGTAGAATTTAAGTCTCTGGAATTTACAGTAATACTTTCTCCTCGACAAACACAAATAATTCGGCACTCATTGAGATAATTAAAACAATCATATTTGAATTTTTATTGAAACACATATCATTGGGGTTGAAAATGCGCGTCAATACTTTTGAACAGTTGATAAATAGAAAATATGAGCTACAATATGCGTCAATAAAGTTGTTTCATAGCTTAACATGTGCAAATGGGTGGTAATACCCTCTCTAATAGGGTTTTTAGTTATATATTGATCTTTATTGATAATGTAACAATAGTTAAGGGTCGCCAGAATTTACGCGCCGCGTCCGCCACCGCGCGCCGCGACTACCGAGCAGTGTCGCTGACCACGACGCCGGCAAGAAGAAAAGTGATACAAGGAGGCATTTGTTTTTCGAAGATCGATTGATTGGTGTTTCTGGGCGCGTCAAATTCTAAGTACATTAGTCCCGTAACAGTAGTGTATGTTTATCACGGTGATTGGCGGTGATATACTTCCGCGTGATGTCGAGATCCAGTTCCGACCTACACGCCGGCTTGGGGTTTTTCCTTAGCCAGGTATCTCTCACTAGTGGGGCTCAGCCGGGACAAGCTCTAAGCTCTAGATTGATATCTCGATAGGTGTGGCAGTGTCGGGAAGTGTGTGCCAAGATTTAAGTGTAAATGCTTGTAAAGAAGGGGAAGGAACGTGTGCGGTCCGTGGCCCGTTTGTTTGGCTACTGCACTGGCATTTGCCTGTAGTCGATCGAAATAAAAACCACCGAAAACTACCTATCAGAGAAGCCGGCCGATAGAACTATCTTTCAGACAGCGGCTAAATTCGACTTTACTATCTAGTTAGAGCCGAAAATCCTGGCACGAATGCCCGTCAGGCAATGCATAAAAACAATTGATGCCCTGAGTTACCAAAGCCGATGAGTGATTCGTAGAATGGTATTCGCATGTCAAGAGTGATATTCCAACGTTAATAGGCTTATGTTAATCCTCCAGTACCCAGATGAGCTCTCGTAGACGAAACACAAATTCGGCAAGACGAAAAGTGATACGCTGGCGCATTTCTGCTTCGTGGAATGATATTAACCTGTCGTCAGTGATATTCTAACGTTAAAAGGCTTACGATAATCCTCTAGAAGTTAGAGGCGGTTTTCCAAATCGCAAGCATTTCTGAGAACTGCATTCTCTACGGTTTTACTTTTCCTGAAATAGCCATTTAACTTAATCCTTTCTCGCCTATTGTCGAGACATTTCACAGTAGTGCGTAATTTTAGACCGCATTGTTACTCAGAGAGGCTAGTAGGAAAGTTTCGAGCGGTCTTAGAGACAGCACCCGAGAATTTGCGAAATGGCACAGTGTTCTGCAGTGAATGTGCGAGATGCAAATTTTGAGGAGGGAGTTAGAAACTAACTGCAAGATGATTGTGAAAGTAATGTAAACAGTGATAACGTTATTGACTGTGTTCCTGATAGTGTCGTCTGTGTACGTGCGCGCCCGCGGGGGGGGGAGGATAAAGGCGAAAAGGTAAAGATGTCCAATCCGGGAACTCGTGCCACCTGCTGGAACAGTACAAGTGTGGAGTAAGAGCCCACGCAGGGTTCTAATGGTCATGAGAGTTGGCCCCAGTAGAGTCACAAGCATTTATTAGTGTGTTTCCGAGCCATATACGCTCTTTCAGACCGCGGTCGGGTGGTGTGCCTTCCGGGGCACACTATTTCGTTGCGACTATGTCGGACGTCGAGGACGTTGACGACGATTACACACTACCGCTAGCGATTCAGCAGCGGGACCTAGATCTTCTTCTTTGGTCCTATATTCCATATACGGAAGTTAGGTGACCCATAACGGGTTTTCTTGGAACAAATTATTCAGGGTGGTTTCCCGTTGCCTTCCCTGATATGATGATGATGATGATGGGGGTGAAAGGACGAACACAATACAACCATGCCCGAGGCGGGACTCGAACCCGCGATCTTTCGGTACGAGATCGCTACGGCACTACTGCCTTAGCGATCTCGGCCACCAGATCGGCGGGTCCTAGAAAACGCTGAGATAATTTGCCATCCCCCCTCCCTCCTCGTGGACTAGACCCGAGCAACGACTTGTCTCCTGTCTCCGGCAAAGACGGGCGAATGACGAGTCCAGAAGGGAGTCGACTAACGGCTCTAAAACCAATGATATTTTCACGGAAGGACGACTGCTATGTGATAGCTCTTTATTCTTATTGAAGATACGAAATCTCCACGAGTTGCAGAAAAGAATGTACTGGTGGACACGTTTGAAACGTTAAAGACTTATTTAATAAAGTTGAAACTATTCTGAAGGCCAAGCAAGGCTTCAAAGTAGAGACGGTGAAAGATGTGATGAAAACCACTGCTAAGGAACGTACACAACGTTTAAAAACCAAAATTGAAACCATGATTTTTACAAATAAGTCATACGCCTCAACAACCAAGGCGAGGATACCCAAGGCTAAAGATTTTGTTAAAAAGGTTAAACGGATACCTGAAGAGAGAGAATGTAAAAACAGTGATCCTAAAGACGAAAGGCGAAGGTTATAACTTAAGCCAAAAAGGAATGATCGACGTAGTTACCAAGATAGTGACTGAAAAAATCCCAAAGTCAAACAAACTATAAATAAAGAGTCCAGGATTTCTTATCATTGGAACGGATGACGAGAGAACGGCTGAAAAAACTAAAGCAAGTCGTCAAACAGTCGAACAAGATAGAAGAGAAAATAGAGAGAAAGTATACGATAAAATTGATTGTGCACGGCATACAAAGAAGATGAAAATGAATTCCTTCAAGCCATTAAGAGAAATAATAAGGGCTCCCCAATCGAGAAGGACTTCGTTCAAATCAAGGTCCTATTCAAGATGGCAAGGACTCAGAAAGTAAGCCATCCGCAGCTGAGAGTTTATATTTAGATTTATTTAGTCAAAAGACAGTAAAAACTATTTGTGACGTACGGAGGAAAATCGCTGCGCACGTTTTCTTGAGTTCCAAAATCCATTCCCAACATTTTAAATATAAATATTTGAATGATTAATAAAAGTTTAAAAAATACATAATTACAATAAAATTTTAAAAACGCGAGATTAGCAACATTTGTACAACTTGACATTTGCGTTCCCGAGTTATACAAAACTTTTGAATCGGTAAACGAACACCCGACTTGATTTTTCTGCATTCCGAACAAAATAACTTACCCCAGCTCTACGCCTACCACTACAAGCAAAACGAGAGTTCAACAAAACGAGCGCAGCAATGTAGTGAAGCTACATTTACGTCCAGAAAAAAATATGGGTTCATCTCAGCATTTGCTCAATGTATCAGGGAGGCTGGAGAAAAACCTGATCGAAATGGGGGTCATTGACCCGGAAGCTAAAGTACATTATTTGTTATAAGCGTATTAATTCTTTAAAAAATATATACAAATGTAAACTAATTCATTATATATCACTGTTTTGTTAAAATAAACATTTTTTTATGATCAATATAGTCTTTAAATTGTATAAAAACAGTTATGCAGCAGAAAAGATTTCACTTTTCACTTAAATTTGTGTACCGACTTGAATTGTCATCTGGCAATGCGTTGTAAAGTAACGTACATGTATTGTATGTGGATTTCTGTTAGCTGTTGATGTTATCGGGGCACGTTTTCTGGAGCTCTCATTTCGCTAGATGCGAGAGGAGTTGGGGCTTGGTTATTTCGACGACAGGACGATTATATAAACCTGGATTCGTTTTCATTTGCAAAATAGCTTCTATTACATGGGAGCAAACATTTCTGATAATTAGATTTTGTCAACAAGGCTCATCCCTCACATTTATTCTAAATTCAAGTAATGTTAGTAAAGGAGTGAGAGTAGGTATGTTGAGGCTCAAGAAAACGTGAGCGTATAATACTGACACTTGCTGGACATGATTTCTACGACGTGTGTTGTAATTATAAATATCAGTATTCCATGAAAATATATTCCCACCGTTTAGTAAGTCAGTTTTGACAAATATTACAGATTCGTAAATAAATAGGCAAGGCAATGGTAATATTACAAGCTCAATAAAGAGAGTCTTGCAGGGACCACGCGGATGGAATTTTTTCATTATTCGAATGATTTTCTTTTGCAATCTCAAAGATTTGGGTCCTACATGATGAGCATCCCCAGAATATTATGCCATATCGTAGGCGGGAATGCACGTTTACAAAATACACGCAACGAGCTGCATGAAGGCTGACAGAAATTGAATGAATTCTGAGTGCGTAACATAATAAACTTAATTTGGTGTTTAATTCTGTTGTATGTACATTCTATTTGAGTATTGATGAATTGAGAAACTTAGAAATTGGCCGGTAATATTGTATTTCATTATTGTTCCCTTTTTTAAAAAGTGACTTAAGTTTTTGCTGTTTTGAAAATATCTCGAATTATTCCTGTGCATTAAACTGCACTGAAAATGTAAGTTAACGGGTGTATAAAGGCAGGTACACACGTTTACAATAAGCAATCCGGAAATTCATCTAAACTAGATGAATATTTATTTTTTAATTTACTGACTATTCTCAGGATTTCGTTAGACGTTTCGGAAATAAACATCGTGTCGAATATTTTGGGAAGGAAATGATATTGAATTTTATGGATTTAGTCCCTTCGTGAGTTCAGCCGCAATTCTACAAAAGTGTTGAATGAAGAGATTGGGCACTTTTTCCGGATTACTTGCTTCTCTTTCATTATCCTTTAAAACAACATTCTCTACTAAGTACCGAGGTGATGTGGTCGTATTTTTTAGAATATTCTACAATTCTTTAGTTTTGTTACAAGCGTTCATAATATCCTGATTATTTTTCATTATTTTTGCCTGAACTATTACTTTCCTTTAAATTATTTTGTATTTTCGGAAGTAGACATGGAAAGCGGGTGATACGTTATGATGTTTAGAAATAAAGTAAAGCGTACGTTTGTTTTTATACGATTTTCTAATTCCTTGTGTGATATAAGTATTATTTTTTCGTGAAATGTTCATTTTCTCTATTTGAGAGGAAAGCATGCGTTAAAGTGAAACGAAAGCTTTGAGAAAAATATATTAAATTTTTTATTTGTGTCAATAGCGTTGTGAACTGTGTTCATGACTCCTTCAGCAAGTAATCCGTAAATAATTTTATGTTAACGTTTGTGAATGTTCTGCACACGCGTGTATTATTTATCGTGCCAGTGTTCATGTTACTAGTAATTAGTTATTAGTATTTGTGCATCATGGTCATTATACCCTAGATTATTAGCTTTTATTTCATATTTAGATGTGGTATGGTTAATTATAATTTGATTTATTGCTTTTTGTGATTTAAATGTACTCATTGTAGGTACATTCACTGTAATAACTAAATTAAAAGAATGCAGTAAATTGAGAAACTACTTTGTTTCGTGGGATTCGCTCAGAAAATTAATATCGAAATCTCTACATATAGCAATGGATTTAAAAGATAGATTACTAATTTTGTTCAGAGTATCTCTAGATTTTCTAAGAAAATGATATTATCTACAGCTCGCTTCGTTGGAACTCGGCTGATGCAAAGCAAGATAGTTTTGAGCGTAGTAAGATGTACGACTGTTACATGAAAAACTTTTTCAACTGCATATAAATTGAATTCTGACAAGAAGATACAATCAATATCATTTCTTACGTAAATACACGAACCTCCGTAAGCAGGGCCCTTATTTGATTCTCTCGCTCTACAATACGATCCCGCAAGGTTAAGACTAGGAATTTGGAGTGTGTTTAGATAATTATGATTATCCTAATGACCATAATTATCATTATGATCATTAGTTGCGGTCCACTCCCGCGATATGGAAATACGCTAAAGAAGTGAACAGATTATACAGAAACCTTACATCTTTTACATGTGGTAAGTTCGTAACTTTCATGCGATGACTTAAGTGTCTTTGCTTTGAACCTCAAAAGGCCGTACGCAAAGAGGAGAGTCTCTGCGCAAAGTGTGCTGAAACACGAAAGAGGGTGCGTGGTAAATGCACCAAAGAAATGCATAAGCTGTGCAAGGGCTAAGAGGAAGAACACAAACCATGCCGCGTTGCATGAGACAGGTCCGGAACTACTAAGAACATATCATTCGTTCCTTTATTAGAACTATCCCAATCCTTATGGGAATGGATGCAGATGCCAAATCAATAGAATGGCATAGTGGCACACAAGACACTCGTGATGACTGCGTGCAGGACATGTTAATAAGAAACGTTTTAAATGTTCTAAACAAGGTTTCAGAGTACTAGACCTTTAGCCGGGTACTTAGGGTTGGCACAAATTATAAGGAAATCATATCCAATATTGATATCACTGAGATAAATGACTCTGCGGCTCCCTTCTTTAAGAATGGGACTGTTAAAGATAGTGTGGCTCTCATTGATCACAGAGACATCAGTTATACTTTCAATACGGCACAATGTGTTGGTGTATGTCAGCCAGACACAAAATTCAGAATTAGAAAAGCTGACTCGAGCGCTTTTCAGCTGTCACTACGGAACGCAATGGACGGGGCCCAGCCTCTTAATGGGACTTCTGTTGTTGATGATTTGGTAAACTGAATTACCGATTTTGTACTGAAAGCAGCGAAAACTTGGACCTGTCCTAAAACTAAAAATCGCGAAATGGTGGAGCAGGGGGCTGAGATGGTCAGGAGAGGTAGGAAACTTAAAGGAGGAATGAAGCTCAGGAGAGGTAGGAAGAGATAGCAGAGCTTACAGAAGAAGAACAACACTCTAATGGAAATAGAATTAGTGGGCTTAAAGAAACATAAGAACAAAATTAAGAAGAATATAGAGATGAGAAAGAATCTTATCTATGGGAAAGAGTACGTTCAAAACATCACTGCTATCGATCCATGGGGTGTTCCATATAAGATCATATCTGACAAGATGATTATCAATGAAGTCCTATCCTCTATGACTGTCCTGGGGACCCCCTTCGACACCTGGAAGCAAACGTGTTTGAAATTGCTGCAAGTACTAATGTCGCCAGATGATGAGAGTGAAGAAAACCAGCACCGAGAGGTTCTAAGGGAGCGTATACCCGTCCAGGAAACCAGATAGCCGATTTCTTTACAACGAGAGATCTGGAAAATACGGTCCGGAGCCTGAGAAAGGGGAGATATCCGGGACTTGACGGCATTCATGCCGAAATGATCCGGGCAGCCCTCCAAGTATTTAGGTCTTTGCTCCTTAAACCATGTAATAGTTGAACTAAAATACTTCCCCGACAGCTAGAAGATCGCGAAGGTTCCTCTACTAAAGAAGTCGGACTGACGCGCCTGTGATCCTACAGCATACCGGCCTATATGCCTCCTGCCCGTCTTTGGGAAAATCCTTGATAAAATGACCCTTGGAAGGAATAAAGAACATATACGTGAGGGGGGAATCTGTCTGAAATGCAGTTTGGCAGTCGACCAAAGAGGTTCAGAGAAGTCACAGTAAATAGTCTTCTGTCTATTGTGCAAATGGATGGACAGTCTAGACACACAATGGTGATATTTATGGATATTCAATGTGCTTTTGACAATGCATGATGGCCCTTCCTTTGGGGTGAACTGGTTAACTGCTGGGAGGTGCCTTCTGCGCTGCTAGGCTTGTATTGAAGCTTCTTTACCAACAGAGAAGCAGTATATAAAGACTTGAACTCGGAAGTGAGACACAAACTTTCCGAGGGCTGTCCTCAGGGGTCAAACTCGAGGCCAGTCTTCTGGAATATAGTCATGGATGCGCTGTTAAGAGAGCTTTCGCAAAGACAACTTGCAGCTGTTGCACGTGCCTACGACCAGGCCCTGGTCGCCAGAGGTGTCTCACGAAGTGATGTGGATACACAAGTCGCAGCAATGCTACAGGTAGTCTCGCGGTTGTGTGACAAGACAAAGTTGAATATCTCTCTAGATAAATCCAAATTTATGGTTATGACACAACATATGAAAACGGCACCTGCCAAGACACCCCTCCACCCCATCCTAGCTAGATGAACAAAGTTTGTGCCAAAGCTAAAGCATTTTGTTATGAAGCTGAGGAGAACTTCGGGTAGTGAGAGACTGTTCAATCAATCCGCAGTCTATACCATTTACAAACGTGCGTTTTTACCCATAATTACATACAGTGTTTCTGTCTGGGCACGTGGAATTCAAAAAGTACTTATTAAGAACAAAATTAAGGACAATGATCAGCTCTCCCAGCTCTAACTGGAACTTATAGAGCCACTTCCACATCTGCTCTGCAGGTGATCTCTGGGCGTATGCCTCTAGACCTTTTGGTGCAGATTGTGGCAACTAAATGTCAAATTCGGCAACCAAATATTAAGGTCTGGATCGATGGGGAGTCCATAGATTTCAGTGTTCCACGGGAGGCCCTGAGGGCAGTGAAAGTTCGAGCCACTGCTGTCTGGGAATGCAGGTGGGAATTGGACTCCACGGGCAGAGAGGCTTATGCCTTTTTTCGCTCGAGGTAAAAGCTTTTAAAGGCTTTAAATATTGCAGGCTCACAGCCGAAATGGCACAAATTATTTCAGGGCATGGCTCGTTTAAGGCAAACTCCAAGATCTCGGCGTAAAAGATTCCCGCGCTTGTGACTGCGGAGGAGAACAGACCGCACTGCATCTGCTCTGTGATTGGCCGATGTGGTGTAACCGCCGACACAGATTTGAGACAAAGCATGATGTCCAGTGAAACACACCCTTGCAAGGCTTCTGTCAATCACTAGATTTTATTATGATTTAGGGCAATATGCAAGAGAGATTATATCGAAACAAACATTTAATAATGTCTAAGGTATATAAGTTGAACTACCCGTGGAACTTACTGAGTCAAGCAGCTGAGAGAATGGGAAACAGGGAAGAGGCCGCCTTTGAACACCCGCACCCTAACATGGCACCTCAAATTCGACACTGTACATAGTAATTAGGCATGTAGTTGTGCATAAATTAACACATGTAAACAAAATTCCAAGTATACATAGAAATAGATAAACTAGAGCGCTTAGTTAATATTGTAAAAACCAGGTACATAAATATCTCATCTCCAAGTAGCGTGTAATATATAGGAAAAAGTTATCAAAGAAGCGTAAATGTAATGCAGCTTCAGAGTCTGGCTAAGGGACCTCCGCCCGAGCGCGGCCTTTCTCGCCTGCAGCAATGGCCGACGCTATTGGCCTGCTTTGTAAGTTAGAGAACAAATAAACATACACACAACATTATGTGTGTGTGTGTGTTCATGAGAGTCATTCAGTGCTGAGTGGCAGTGATACATGAATCTGTGATGATTCAAAACTGAGCATTGGCCATTGAAACATTGAAGATCTGAACATCAGCACTGCAAGTAGCGAGGTATAAAATAGACGTGACTCGGAACACTTATTGCCCAAATGAAAAACATAAATACATTTATGGCAAGAACAGATTCAAGTGGTGTTCCAAAGCTGCATTACTCCGTCGAGAACACCTAAGTTGAACACTGTTATGGAACTTTCCGCAAAACATTAGAAACTTCTTATAACTGGCACGATGATTTCCAATGTAGTGTAATGGACGAAAGTAAAAATTAACAAAAAAAGGCAAAAAGTCAAGAACCGTGATATTTTGTAGGAGACGGACGTCATGAAAATAGAACCTCCAATTGGATTATTATTTTACTATTATATTCAAAACAAAGGATGGGGATTTCCGATCCCATTTTACTACTGTTGCCACATTAAGGGACATATTGCGATATATTACGGCAAAAACATATTAGCATTTTTTGCTGACATGTCTTTGTTTTAACAATCCAGAAACCAGAGATCAAAAGATGACTTGTCCTGTAGTAGCAACTTTAGATTTGTCTGTGTTTTCTTAAACCAATAAGAAATTATAGAACACTGGAAATTGTGCTTGCGTTGATTGGCTTTCGATGTCGCTTTAGAATGTGATGTTAAGTCCCTACAGTATGCGTTGAAAATGTGTCTCGATGTCAGGACCATCTGCACAATGCTTACATACTCGTACATTACGAAGAGGATTGTGATGTGATGAACTCTCAGACAGAAAGAAAATGTTTTTAATTCTAAGAACAATATTGTCATTGCCATTGTCTAATTATCATAATATCTTGAAGGAACCAGGAGACGAAAGAGAAAGTCTGCTTTATTTCGATTCACAAATGATCTAACGCTGGTTTCTTACGTGTCGGAAAATGGAAATGCGGTAATACTCATCTCATCAATACATCACAATCGCAGCACAGCAGACGGTAAGCATGAAATCATACATTATTATAACCTAACAAATGGTGCAGTAGATGCATTCAATGTAGTGTTCAAAATTGATCGTAAGAGTTTTCATAATGTAGACAGCAACAAATCCTTCAAAAGACGCATTGCAAAATCCATGTAACGTAAATACTTGCGTTATTATAAAATATGTTAAAATATATTGTATTATTTCTTTTCCTTGCCAGATTGTAACAAATACGCAATCAAGACGTAAAATCAACCACGTATATTGTGTGTTGATAGATAAACTTATTTTGAGACCATCAATATTTTATAATTTTCCGAACCTACGCTTATCAGTAGATATTGACAATGACATGACACACTATACGCAACATGGGCCGACGCACTGTCAACTGGAGTGCGGAATGTCCGCTTTAGTGAAATAGTATAACTGATTTAAGTAATTATCTCTGAATAAGAAATAAATATTACAGTGTCATAAATGCGGCAGAGGTTTAGTGTCCTTTTGCAAATATTAAAACATCTGTAGTATACTAACTGCATGGTACGTTTAACAGGGAAATGAATTAGTAACATCTGGGAGAAAAGAAGATGCAATGTTGTATAACTTCATTATGAAGTAACTGAACAACCACAACGTACGCAGTACATGCATTAAACAATTTGCTTTGTTCGGATATTCAATGAAACACTACAATTTCACATATAAGATATTTGAACAAGGGTTAAATCATGGTGATAATGAACAACTACATGCCATGGCGCTCTTCACCTATTTCCTTTAGGTTTTTCACTTTAGTGATCCATACCCCAAAAATCGTCTGTCGACCTCTGCGATGCCGCCTTTCTCGTCCTTCTCTCGTATAGACGGACCGGCCTTTCGCAGTTTCACAGTTCAATGCGCCGGAGTAGCCTTTGCCTTCCTCAGAGCAGAGGATTTTTGGAACTCCATCCTGCCGTAGTTAGCCGCTTTGTTCCCTTCGTAAAGGGCGGGAACCTGCGTTGCTCCTTTCAGCCACGCCACGCTCCTGCAACACGCGGCTGTGCCACGCTCCCAGCATCACATTTCGCGCGTCTCTCCTGCACGATATTCCCGCGTTACGTTTCCAAACCATCCTCCCGCGGAACGCACCAATGCCACACTTCTAAACCATGATGTTATGGCATGCTTTCACGTCACGAACTCGTATTAGTTCTAAAGCCATTCAGGTTGCGCCACAATTCCACGTTCCTATGCCACGCTCCCAGCGGCAGGTTCCGCGCATCCCTCCTGCACGGCATTCCCACGCTACGGATCCAAACTACGCTCCCGCGTCACGCACCCGTGCCACACTTCTTAATCACGCTGTTATGAAACGCTTTCACCTAACGAACCCGCGTCTTGCTCTCATACCATTCAGGCTACGCCACAATTCTACGTTCCTGCGACACGCGCCTGTGACACGTCATCACGCCGTGCATCTGAAACTCTCCAGTGACACGTCACTGCGTTTCGTTTCTGCGTTAAGTTTTCCTGTCACGCGCGATGCTCACGTCCCTGGCCCATGCTTCTATGCAATATCAAGGCATATGTTGTCATCTGTAATATTGTTATAAATGTTAAAAGTTTCTTAAAACCATTTTAAAACAGGCAATTAACACTATTTTTCAGTTATTTACTAGTTAATTTAGAAGCCCCTCGTTTGGCTTACGGACAGCGTGCTCATTTTCCGTAGTGCGATTCCAGATTCGATTCCCGGTCAGGGCAATAATAAAGCTGTAGCTTTTCATTACAATTGTCTCGGTTTTTATAGCATAGTGTCGAAAGAAAACCTCAGGCAGGCAAAGTTTGCTAGTTACGATGAAGAGAATACTCCCTGCTCGCCATTAGTCTCCTTTACCCAAGACGGAAAATAAATGAAATGGGGCCCAGGCCTGTAAACATTAGCTGGCTAAAGTCGGTTTAATGCCCCTCAAAAATGCCAAATAGATCCATAGTTTATTTTAATTTTACTTTTCGACCCTATTTGGAGTCTCTTTTTACTTTCCCGTATACGTACGTATATGCGGAGTAATATATGTCATATAGGAAAAGTTACGTAATGCTGCGGAAAATCGATTTCGAGATTTCGAAGGACACGTTTAGGGGTCCCCTGGTACCAAAAAAGCCTCAAAACATTTTCAAACTTTTCTCAAAAATGGCACCAATTTTTTAAATTACACTTTGTTAACAGCGTAAAGGCCACATAAGAGAATGGCGCAGGTCTCATGTACGTTAAAATCCAAGATGTTTCGAATACTGCAAAAGAGGAATTTTATGGGCTTCCTAGAACAATAATATTTAAGATAGATTTTGTTTTCTTAATGAAATCTGTTCCCTGAAGACAGATCTTGAAATATTCACATTCAATTTTTAGAAAATATCAGTAGTTTTCACTTAATTTTTCTCTAATTATAAAGAATTTTCATTTTTTAACATTTTTCTCAAAAATCACATGAAATGTTTTTCTTTAAATCTTCTCCTCATGAGTATGATGGGACGGTAAAAAATATGGTGCTAGTTCCATTTTCGGCAAACTCTCCATTTTGTCGAAATTTGCAAAAAGTTAACATTTCAAATCTACGAGTACAAAATTGAAGATAAAGATTTTTGTTTTAGACAAGGTATGTTGGAAAAAATAATCTCCATAAAAAAGTTAATGTACAAATAAAAATTATGTTGCATAATTTGTGTCTAAAATTCATGAAAATTCTAATTTTTTAAAAAAAATCGCTGTATCTTTTTTTTCAAACTTTTCCGCGGATAGAAGAAGGGACGCTTAAAATAACTACGCGGGTCTCATTTTCGTTAAGCTCTCTGAATTTTCGAATGCGGCAAATTTTGAAATAATGCGAGAACGTATGGGCAGTTTCCGCACCGCTAGTATTGAAAACAATCACAGAGTTGAAATGTGAAAAAGAAAATTGAATAATTTCCTAAACAATAGAACTAATGTATCTGTTTTAAAAAATGTCAGAATCTGTTAACTTTTATGCAATAGCCTCACGTCACGCACCCGCATCACGCCTTCAGGCCGTCCAGGCCACGATTTCGTTCCATTACGCGCTTCTTTCCCGCGCCAAACCTCCATTCCCGCGTTACGTTTCCAAACCATCCTCCCGCGGAACGCACCAATGCCACACTTCTAAACCATGATGTTATGGCATGCTTTCACGTCACGAACTCGTATTTAGTTCTAAAGCCATTCAGGTTGCGCTACAATTCCACGTTCCTATGCCACGCTCCCAGCGGCAGGTTCCGCGCATCCCTCCTGCACGGCATTCCCACGCTACGGATCCAAACTACGCTCCCGCGTCACGCACCCCTGCCACATGCGATACGCTCCCGTGCATTTTGTCCTCTCCACGTTTTCATGCTATGCCTCTTCTCGAGGCTCCCACACCAAACAATTCATTCACTCCAAACAAGTGGCCAATCTAGGGGTAACATGCAGGCAATATCACCGCCCCCCTCCCGCTAACAGATTTTGTAATTTCATTCAATTTATTCCAACAATTAACCACAGATTGAACACATCAGAGTATTCCCAATACAAATCTAAATCTTTTTTAAAAATTCCAAGCTATCAGTTTAATTGTTTTAGTATTTAAAAATAGTTAAAAAATAGTCCGAACTAAAATTGCCCTCCTCTGAAATGCTTTCTGGGTCCATCCCTGCATCACAATACCACGTCAAGCACCAACCCTTCATGTCTTACTCCCCGTCATACTAGTCTGAACGTCTCTGGCAGGTAAACATTGGGGGTGACATAAAAGAAACAGGTTCGAATTCCAATATCCCCGTAGAAATGTAGTTTAAGCCACAATAAGTTTAATTGATTTCCTGGATCACAGTTCATTAGGCGAGATTAAAAAAGGTCAAATTATGTCCCAGCTGCATATAAATTCAATAATATACTCCGACAATAAATAAAAATGTATTTAACATGAAAAAAGTTACAAATGGTATATTGGCATTTAGAATATTGATTTATGTGTACCTACGAGTATATCACGTTCTAAAAATTTTGTAATGCTGATTGGACTGCGACTATCACTGGCAGTTATAAGCGTGGTTGCTAACCCGTCTTGGTTAAAAAAGTCCAGGGTATGTGAGAGGCAGGTGATGGCATTATTCAATCTTTTCTCTGTCGTGCTGTTTCTGTGTCGTGTATTTTCAATCTTCGAAGGAAGCTAAAGCTCACGAGTGACCCGAATCCGGCTACATTATCCCACTCGTACACTGTTTAAGCTAGTAGTAAAACAATACATTGGAATACAACTTCTGGGAGTACTTGAAAATATTGGGAGGAACGTGTCTCTCTCTCCAGCGACTCCCACGCATTCTCCGTGCTGCTTAATTCCCGACGCTTCCACCGCTCTCCGCTCGCGCGCAAGCGCCGATGGCGCAGAAAGCGTGGGTGACTGATGGGTACTTCGTCTGGCTCATATATAATCTGCCTCGTATATTATTTACGCTAATAGTCCCAAGTAGGGGCGGATTTTAATGAAATGTCATGTATTTTCTGTTCACTTTAAAACAATGCCCTCAAGTATGGAAATTAATTTTATGTTAAAATACATCGCAATGACCCATTTTTTTATTTTTTTTATTTTTGCATCTTTCGAGAATTTTGACTAACAAGTAATTTTTTTTACGTGTTTACGTAATTTGTAATACATTTTTCGCTGATTTCATCGATTTTAATATCATTTTAATGATACTTGCTTCAAATAATATTTACGAGGCGCAAAAAATGTTCACAGAATTTCTGAGTAGCCTGTTCTTCGCTCATATATTGTAATATCAGCCGTTGTGAGTACTAATCTAATGTTCCTGTGACACTTATCGGCGCCATTGTAAGTTCAGTCGATTTCGCGATAAATGAAGGCAGAGATTTTTCTTTTAAAGAAGAGTCCAAACCAAAAGTTTACTGGCTGAGTTCATTTAAAGAAAAGGAAGAAGCTTCGATTACACCCAACAGTAACACACCCAACAGCTTGAGTTGTTTATCTGAAGTTGTTTTGATCACGCTTTTTACGTCCTTTTTCTTTTTTTAGGTCATTTTTAAAGCATTTTAAGAACATTTTATTGATCATTTTTGGCAATGTTTTAGATCATCAAAATCCGCCCTCTATTCACAAGAGACATGAGAATTAAACTTCTGGAAAAACATAAAAATATTTGAACGTACATGTCACCTTGAATCCCTCTTCAACGACTACCGTTCCTACTCGCATGCTTCACTTCCTCGCTCTCCGCTTTCTCCGCCCTACGTTCGCGCGCACGCGCGACGACGGAGGAAGCGTTGGTGACCGATGTGTATACAGTCTGGCTCGTATATCGTTTATGACAATAGTAAAAAAAAGGCTCGAGAATAAAACGTCTGGCTTCTGGCCGTACGTGCAAATATTGGGAGGGACGAGTCAACGTCCCCGTCTCCAGCGACTCCCGTACATACACACGCTCTACCTTCACGCCCCACCCTCCCGCGCACTCGCCGAGGGTGATGAAGCGTTGGTGACCGATAGGTAAACAGTCTGGCTCGTACGTCGTTTACGCCCATAGTAAAAAACAAGACATGCGAATAAAAGTTTTGGAAGGACTTGAAAATATTGGGACAAACGTGTCAGCCTGTCACTCACCAGCAAATCCCGTGGATACTCGCAAGCCCTATTTTCATACCTGAAGCTTTCTCCGCCCTACGCTCGAGCGCACACGACGAGGGCAGTGGAAACGTTGGTGGCTGATGGGAATACAGGCTGGCTCGTACATCGTTTTTAATAATAGTAAAAAAGACATTAGAATAAAAGTTCAGGAAGTACGAGGAACTATCGGGAGGGACGTTCCACTCTGTCTCCAGCGAATCCGGTGCATACACGCACGCTCGACTTTCACACCCACCCTCGCGCGCACGCGCCGAAGACGAAGAAGCGCTGGTGACCGATAGGTAAACAGTCTGGCCCGTACGTCGTTTATGATAATCGTAAAAAAAGACATGAAAATAAAACTTCTGGAAAAACGTGAAAATATTGGGACGGGCGAGTCAATATCCCCGTCTCCCGTGCATACTTCCACGCTCTACGTGCAAGCCCCTACGCTCGCACGCGCCGAGGGGGAGGAAGCGTTGGTGACCGTTGGGTGTACAGTTTGGCTCGTATATCGTTTACGATAATAGTAAAAAAGACAGAATAAAACTTCAGGAAGTACGTGAAAATACCGAATGGGACGTGTCACCCAGTCGTCCTCTCCAGCGAATCCCGTGCGTACACGCACGCTCCACTGCTCCACACTTTCTCCGCCCCACGCTCGCACCGAGGATGGAAGAATCCTGCGTGACAGATAGGTACCGCGTCTGGGTCGTATAGACTCAGTTTCGTACATCGTTTACACTAATATTAAAAAAAGGTATTAAAATAAAACTTCTGAAATTACTTGAAAATATTGGAATGGACGTGTCATCCGGACTCCCTCTCCAGCAACTCCCGTGCTTATTCACAAGCTCTACTTTCATGCTCCTACTCTCGCGCGCATGCTCTGAGGGCGGCCAGCGGCGGCGGCGGCGGCGGCGCCGGTAGTCGTATGCGCGCACGCCGTGATGAAGGGAGAGAGGGAGAGGCGCGCCCGCCACAGAGCCCAGATCAGTTTACCGCGCAACTTTTAATTGGATTTGCGCACCTCTCTTTCCTCTGGGCGGCGGCGGGCGAGGACGGAGGGGCGGGGCTGTGGGGTCGGGTGGGCGGGGGCGACCGCTGCTCCGGTTGCGATGGTTGTGTCGATGTCCCGATGCGGTGGCGCGCGGCGCGGAGTCGCGGTAACGACGTCAGGGAGGGCGCCCCGCCGGGGGGAGCGGGAGCGCGGCCAGTGAAGCTCACGCGGCGCCGGAATAAATGCAGAGCGTGCCTCAATGCGTTCATCGAGCATCGACTGGGACTTGGGAGGGCTTCGCGGTGGAATTGATCGGCGAACGTCCTGCGCACGTTCTGGGGCGAACGCTCTTCTGAATTATTAATACGCGGATTCGTGACAACGATATTTGCACCAGTATACTAAGTAGATGAGGGACATGTCCACGTGAAGATGGCGTTATCAGTGGGCGTGCTCAATTATTGTCATAATTAATCCGAATTCTCGCATACTCACTCCTAGTATTGATTTACTAATATTGTTCCCATGGTTGCATAATTAATAAGATCTTGATGAAGAGATTTTCTTTGAAAAAGACTCAACAAAATCAGTTCGCTCACGCATGAGTAAAAAGGAGCAGATATTGCCGGTTTCTGGAATGTTTGCGAAAAATAAAAAGGACCCAGATTCTTAGTCTCGGTAACCTGATGATGACTGCGGAGACGGAAAAACACAGGAAGTAACTTATCAATATATTTATAATATTTATATTACGATGAATTTATTAAATTCAACAAACAGTAAAAAAATAGGTGGCACGTGAGAGGAATGAAACTATACTTACTATTCAGAATCAAACTAAAAACTCTTTGAGCATTCGCTCTGAGTTCGATGGAAATCTGACGAAACTAACGATTGAGAATCGAGATCTACACCCAGGAGTATTCCCTTTTTTGTTCGCGTAACGGTTCACCCATTCCAAAAGACAGCAATATTGGGATTTCATCCGCAGGTTAAAGCGAAGGACGAACCATGGGATTACCCGGCATTTTGTCCTTTGTACGTCTGACTGAATAAAATGTATATGTTTGCGTTTTGGGATGCTTTTATATCGAAACGTAATAAATGTTTCAATCAGTGGGAGCGGGCTTCGCCGCGCTTCTGTAACTGAGGAACCAAGGGACGCCACAAACCGCAGCATGACTGTAAGTAAGTGACATGGGAGAACATTTTTTTGGTATCGTAATATTCTCTCCGAATCACTCGCCCCTATTGTATTACCAGGCGTCGAGTACCGCTGCTCTCGGGTATGGAGCGATTGTGTGTCCGTAATAATTGTGCCGCACATATAAAAAAGCGGACACTAATTGAAAATCAAAATCAAAATCAAATGGTGTATGAGACCAATGAAATAATTATCGGAAACATATTTTTATAAAACTTCGCAAACCATTGTTAAACAACTAAATAACTACGACATCATCGACGTTTAAAAAGTACTTATTTGTCTTAGATGTACGTCCTATTCTGTGACTTATGAGAAAGAAAATATGCCACTGCACAGTATTCACACCTCACTTACACATCAATCAAATACTGCCCCGCAGAAAATAATTATTTGTGGTGCTCAAAAAGATTCCCACATTATTTGAAACGGTTACGTAATATAATAAAACGACACATTCTCCACATTCAATAAACATTTGCCAAGACTCCTTTCAATTTCATGTTCAACCCCGTCGGGGCCAGGATGGTGCAGTATGGTTCAATTTTTATAGATTACGACATTTTTTAAAAAATTCGATTTCTTACGCAGAGAATGATAATTTTCAGTATCTTCCTTTATCCACAAACTAGTAGTGGTAAAACATCACATACTTTTTCGAATTATTTCAATTTTTTGTAGTTTTCGAAAATTTATATTTTTGTTCAAATGTCTGAATTTCCGAAAATTTCAGATGTTTCGTGGGAAAATGTACAGAAAAATGTGAAGCGGTTTTGAGAATATATTTTTTTAAATAAATTGCACTAATTTCAAGTAAAAGTTACGCGAAAGCTTGGTTTTTGAAACAAAAAAAATTAACATGAGCTCTTTTAAAGGTTTTTTTAGAACAAATTTTATTTATGAGAAAGATCTCTAAATTAATTTTATGAAATTCCCGAAAATACATACGAATTTTTGCCGAAAATGAAACCAGCACCACTTTATTACCCTTGACATAGGCGGTGAAAATTCCGTTTAGTGTAGGACGTGGGTAAAAGAGGGAACTTCATGATGAAGTGGTATTACATACAGAAGCCGAAGCCATAAGACAGCTCAGTGGGGTAATTTCAATGGGACTTGATATGCGGAATCCGTCGTACAATGTTCACACGCACAAATATGATTAGAACAAAACAACATTAATTCACATCAAATGCACCAACTTTTGTAAGAGAGACAGACATACACTTCAAGTAAACGATGAAGCTTGAAGTGCTGGCACAAGGTAGACTGCTAGAATTTGCCCCCATAGAGGAGGTGGGGATTTTACCGGTAGTCTTCATTACATTCACGTAAGTACGCACGCAAAAAGTTCTGCCCACGCACAAGACACAATTTTGTTCAATGAACACTGGAGATAGCAAGCGACACAAATTTCTGTTCATGCCTCCATACGCAGACGCTTTATTATGCAAATCACAATATTATTACAATTTGCGTACTTGGCGATTTCCGCACTGTTAAAATACTCTTTAAAACGATATGCACAGTAGTGGTGATGCCAAAACTGTCTTGTAGGGACGTTGCAATTCTACCGATTCTATTCTGGAATCGATTCTTTTCTTTTCTTGTGGAAGCGGTATTCGATTCCTTCGCTTTCGATTCTTGATGGAATCGATTTCAAAAGCCGGAATCGAATCAAATGAATACCTTCATTATTTTGTTTTAAAAATATGCATTTTCCTGGGTTTTTGTTGTATTTTTTAGGGTTTTTGCCGTTTGCCTTATTAATAATGTAGTTATTACTTTATTAATTTTATATTTGTTATTTATTTTAAGTCCATAATGTGTTTGAACTCTACGTCCCCTCATGCCTACATCTTCCGCTTCGTTCAAATCAACGAGCTAGAATATACAATATGTAGTACATCCTAGCTCGTTGGTTAAACCAAACCTCTTGGTTCACATTACATTTTTAGCATTTCAATTTAAAAAACCCTTTTCCTATCTGAATCGCGTTGTGTGAAGTTGTGTTCCTTTCAATCTGTTACAATTTAGTTATTCGTTGATTAGTTCACGCACTGTGTAAGACATACCTTGGTTACACCGTGGTTCATACTATTGTTGATGTTATAATCTATTACAGTTTTCATTTATGTTCTATTAATATATTATTTTATTGATATTCTAGTGCTTTATTTTACTTGTATTCGGCCACATAGTTAATTATTATTGATATTAAAATTTAATTAATAAACACCTGGTTCTGTTTTATTAAATAGTAATTAATCGTGTCTGGTAGCGACACCTACGTTGAATGGTGTTCTCAAGAGACTCGATTCCTTAGGGAATCGATTCTTTTGTTGCGATTCTAGAATCGACTCCAACTTTTCGATTCTGGGATCGATTCCAGAATTTATTACTTTATATGAATCGAACTTTCCTCCTCCCTTGAATAGGGAGTTTGTGCATAGCGAAAAGCACTATCGGTCTTCTGCGCATGCGCAGATGCACTGAAGTGGTGCGAAAGTTGAACAGCGCAAGCGTAGAATATCGACAGTGCTTTTACATTCGAGGTGGCACAGACTCCCTAATAAGCATTCGATTTGCACAAAGGCAATCAAATTTTACGTTATACGTGAAACACGTCCGCATGCCACGGAGAACACTTTGATTCTGGTTAATATACACTTCAAGAATACAATCTAAAGCTCTACGTTGCCTTCATTGATTTCTCAAAGGCATTCGACTGTGTAGAACATGCCGCTATGTTTAACGCTCCATCATCTCAAGGCATCTAAGGAAAATATATAAGAATTCTAGCAAAGATATACAAACAAAGCAAAGGTAAAGTCGTACGGAACGAGAAGGAGAAGCTTTTATCCTGAACCGTGGAGTCAAGACAAGGAGATCCGTTATCACCCAAACTATTTACATGTTTACTAGAGGATGTATTCTGCAAACTACACTGGCATAAACGAGCAGGAATTAACCTAGATGACAGAAAAATAACAAATCTCCGCTTTGCTAACATCGTGCTCTTTGCCACCTCACCCAAAACATTGAAAGAGATGCTTCCAAATCTTAACGAAAAATCCACATCGGTAGGACTTCAAATGAACATCTAAAAATTTAAAATTATGACAAATGACATACCACAACCAATTACATTAGAAGGAACGAAAGTAGAATATGCAGATGAATACAAATACCTGAGATAATACATACTATTTAAAAACATAATGAAACGAGAAATAAAACACACAACAACGTGGCATGAAAGAAATTTTGAAATCTCTCTTTTATTTTACTTAACAAAAAATAAGTATCATTAATAACGAAGATCATGGACATCTGTGTACACCCCGCTCTAATATACGGATCACAAACATGGCCGCTAACTGAAACCCTAAAAATGTTACTAAGGAGATGCCGACGGAAAATGGAACGCAAGATTCTGAATATCACACTTAGAGACAAAGTAAAAAACTGTATCACGAGAGACAAAACAAAAATAAAAGATGTTGTCCTACAAGCAGAACTACAAAAATGGTGCTGGGAAGGACACGTGGCCCGACTTAGCCAAGAAAGATAGGTGTACGCCGCAACAATATGGAACCCAAGAACGGTATGGAGGAATCAAGGCAAAGACTGAGATGGACAGACGAATTCAAGAAAGAAGCAGGCAACACCTGGACACGGTGCAGCTCGCGAGAGACCCACCTGGAAGTACCTCGAATCACGGAGGACCCATATCACTACTGTAAACGTCCCATAGCTCTGAAGACGTGAACCAGGAAGGCAACAACCAAGAAAAGTTGATATTTTCAAGTAAGAACTTAGAAACACGCGGTCAAGAGAAGCAAGATAGAAGTGTGGAAAGAACTTACACGAAAGACTATTGATGAATTTAGAGTAAGAATAAATCAAAATGGAGGAAGAACTAAGAGGTACAGAGTGACAAAAACATCGAGAACTAATACTGAGTAAAATGACAGTCCAGTCCAAGTGAGTTTATCGCCTGTGTTGAGAAAGTGTTAGGAATTGTAAAAAGTGTTAAATGAGTCAGGATGAGGAAGAAATGAAAAGTGATAGGAAGTGTACAGTGTGAAGAAAGCTTAGAAAAGAAACAGAAAAACCGAATGTGACTAGTGAATAGTATACACCAAACAATCACCCACCCTGCATGCAGAAGGCAGCCCCTAATAGAATTAAGCCAGGCTAATGCCTGGCTTGTTATTTATAATAACAACAGCAACACCACCACCAATAATAATAATAATAATAATAATAATAATAATAATAATAATAATAATAAATATATACAATTTAAAATGACATGCACAATAGTGCTAATGCCAAAACTGCCCAAAATGTGACTTGTTTCTGCACAAACGCGATGAAACTTGACGTGGCACGTGAAACTCGCCCGTATGCCTCCGATTCCAATTTAACTGAACTTTGCTGTGCCGCAAATACATCAGGTAAGTTAAGATGACGACTAATGGCCCAATCGAACGAACAGGTTCGAAATATCCCAGAACATTCGATCTGGGAGCCACGATTGATTCGCTGAAATTCAGCGCGCCCGTTTGCGGCGGCTGCCGGCGGATCTCTGAGAATCGCCCGCGCGAAGCACCCGTACTGGGAAGCGGGGGTCAAGCTGTGACCTACCATCCTGTTGCAGAAAGGCGAGCACAGAGAGCGTGAATTCAGCTCGGATGCGATAGCACAGAGCTAATGACTGACACCCAACACTTACCATGCTTATCCAGCATTCGGAGTCACACGAAATTTCGCCAGATAGTAGACCACCACGCAAAACATACATATCCAAATTTCGAAGTACTATGGAATATTAAAAATAGGGTTTTGGAGACGTTTTGCATCAGGACCTTACGTGAACTCCACGCCTTCCGCGTGGGAACCGTTGCAACTTGCATAGGCAGCGGTAGGAACAGTGCGCGTCCGACAACCAGTGTCAGATTTCATACCGCGTTCGTACTTTCACGACAAACGGCAAAGGCCATGTCCGCTGGTCTCTTCAGTTTGAAGTGTACAGCGACTGCGTTCGTAATAATCTTACCGTACGCCAATGCTACTTAAAGAAAACTGAAAAAGGAACATACATACGGGAACTTACAATGTTCACAAACAAAAAGTAAACAACAAACTAATCAAGCATTTCATAGGGTTACTATAAAAAATAGAAAAAATGTTTAGAACTATTTTTTTTCACTTTGCTGTAGTTTCTTGGCGGAGATAGCATCTCCGCCATGTATTTTATGTTACGTAAGTTATTGGCTCACTCTGGTGATAGTCGTGGGGCTGTGAACATCGCTTCTATGTTTTGTGTGTGTTGCATTTTAACAATGCGTTTTATTTCGTAAGTTTACTTATTCTGTAGCTGAAAATGGGACTTTGGTAACATGGTTCATAATAGATTTGAAAGTTATGCTTATTCATATTTTCTGCAGTTACATCAGATTTATTAACTATTATATAAATTTCAATAATGTAAAAACTTACTTTTAATTACTATTCAAATATTAATGTGACGTCGTAACTTAATTTTAAATTGTAAAGAAAATGTAAAGCCAGTGGTGCTAAGCGCGAATCAGATTGGTTTCACGTGTTTGCATTTTTAAAGAACGTTTTATTATTTTAGCTTGCACTGATTTTTCTAACTGCAATGTAATTTTAGTTCAGGACTATATTCGAATCGTATTTAATGTAAATGGTGGAAGGGTACCGAATTCTGATTTGTAATGGTTACGGTATTTAAAATAATTTGATTTCTCGGTATTTGGTACCACGTATAACTCACGTCACGGTGTAATTGGTTTCAACAATGTTTATTCTCAGGTTTCCTTTGCATCAAACGAATGCATATCTATTTGCTATTCTTAATGTATATCAAATAAGAATCAACTGGTAACTGTAATTTATTGTACAAGCAACTTGCAACCGCTCAAATCCTATTTATTTATTGTTCATTCATGTAATATGTGTTTCAGAATTGAGATAAATATGTTTCGAGTCATGGTTTTTGATTGGTTGGTCATAATTGTATAATTTCATGTAATTCATAGCTACTCATCAGATTCATAAATGATTTAATGATTAATTAAATTGTGATCTTCATTTAAATATCTAGTAATTATTGACTCTCAATTGCTATTTGAAAATTATTAACAATTTGATCTCTAGTGATGATGATGTGTGTTTTTGTAATAGCGCATTTAATTGTGTCCTTTTCATCGTCCTTACTTGTCAAATCTATAAATGAGCTATTAGTTGTAAAGAGTCTGTAGCTAACAACGTAGTGTCCACAAATAAACTAATTTAATTTTGTTTCGTATGGTTTGCACGCTTGGCTCGTTCTTTTTCACTGATAGAACCTATTCAGGGTACCATATCTTTGCAATAATTGTATTTCAATTATTCATTCACGTCATAATAAGTCGCCCGCTCTGAAAATCCTGCGCTTCTTATCTTCATTTTAGAGAGGTTTTTATGCAATTGAATGCTACGTAAGTTAAGATGTTATATCATTTCATATTTAATATTTCTTTGTTCGTTTGTTACGGTGGAGATTTTGTTACACGTTTACAAATTAATCTTTTAGAAATTATTTAAAACGTATTTGAAATAAATATGAAATAAATATTGCTAGTCTTCAGTCATACGCTCCCAATTTATGCAGTTGGATGCTACCTTAGTTAGAATTTGTATATTCATATTTCATTTTATTTATTATATTTATGTTATTTCATTTTAAATCGCGTCCTTTAATGTATTAAATGTGAAAACGAATAGATGAGCGGTCATTGTTGGTTGCCGATACCTATTGTATCGCGGCACAGAAAACAGAAGCCGATAATGACGCTTGCTCTTCGTTCGCGGTAATGAAATTGAATATTTTTATATATTTGTAGAATATTACAATCCCATAGTGTTTAATACTTACCATTATATATTTTTTATGTATTTGCATGTGTTTGTCAACACTATCGGTATAGTATTATTTATTAAGTTTTAATTTTTTTACTTTCTCGCATTCTTATTTTTCGCACCAAATGTTCTACGATTTCAAATGAGTTTTATAAAAAAATCGGAGATATTGTGGTATAACAGTATTACATAACTATTACTACGGCGAGAAAGTACGTGCAGTTTTAGCACCACTAGTTCACGATGGTGGCCGTGGCAATGTGAAGTTAGCACCACCATTATTCAAAGTCCTGTATCTTGTAAGTAGTTTTGGTACAAACGAACGGGTGATGAACAAACGGGTAGAAACGAGGTAGAAAAGAATGGTAATGTTTCAGTGGTTTCCGCTGTGGTTGTGACTTTATGGACATGTTTAGGCGCTAATGTTGACTACAGACAGATCGAGGGACAGACAGAGGCTTCGTCGTCAATTGATTTTTCTGTGTCAAGTACCTTTAAAATGAATTCTGACTACAGAACGTGTTAGACGAAGTAATTAGCTACATATAAAAGGAATACGATGTATACACGTTTTCGTTATCAGGGGCCAGCAATAAAAGTTTCAAAAATTTGCCGTTTTTCGGTTTACGAACCAATACACTTTCACCTTACGAATCACAGTGAGACAGTGAAGTGTATCAAAAACATCGAGTGGTAATAAAATTGATGATGAATCTGATGATGAGATATGTGAGGGCTTGCCGTTGAAATCGCATCACAATCTCAATGTATCTAAGGTAGATGTCTGCACCCTAGTTCGGATTGATGGAGAGGATAGAGAAAGATGAGAATAAGGAGATTATTTATTTATTTATATTTATTTATTTATATTTATTTATTTATATTTATTTATTTATATTTATTTATTTATTTATTTAAAGCCATAAACCCGATCCCGGCAAGCGCTATAAACTCACTGATGTTAACATATGAAGCAAATTTCCGGCACCATGTTGGAATCGAACTCGCGACCTCTCAGCCATTGATCCGCTCGAACACAAGACGTTACCTTCACTCGAGTGCTGGTTGATCCCGTTACGTCGGCAAAGTTTTTATATTGATATTTTCAAATATTTTACAATTTAGGTTAACCAAATTTTTTAGCTTCACCGAAAACAATTATTGGTAATCAATCTGTTAAATTCACTCCTAATTATTCTGTCAAGTGTTTATATTAGCTACGCTACAGCTGTGCGCAACTTTCATCCAAGAGTGCTTCTAATTGTATATTCAAATTACGTCCAAGTGGGGAGAGGACCGAATGCGAATTTCAACAGGTGGTTGCCAGTATGTACTGGCCTGACTTTTTGAAGAGTGGAAAGGTAATTGCACAACGTGTAATTCTTTGAGCAATACCCATGAGTGTTATATTCGCTATTAAAGGCAAAGAGTATTTAATATTATACACACATTAGCTGTTTGGTGACGCATTCGAAATTGGTATTTGAGTTTAATCGGCTTAATAACATGTAAATCCAAGTTTTTCAAGACAATTTATCATTTTAAAGGGACACATTCCTGTCAATGTAATTTTAATTTTCAAATTACTGATTTCATTGGAGTCATATAGTCGCGTAGCAGAAACTAGGCATACAAATTTAAAGTGAATTTCAAGATTGTTTATTCCCGTACATCACGTTTTTCTGTTTTGTTTTTGGACCATGTTTTAATGATGTTATGAGTGTGATGTTTAGTGGAATGAATGTTTTCTTATAAAGTATTTGCATTTATGCTCAATTTCAAAATAAATTTTATATGTTAATTTACAGGTTTATTCACGTACGCAAAACAATGTCCAATCGCTTTCATTTCTATTGAAAATCAGAAGAAAAACAAATGTATTGTGAATACAATGTCATCGCTTTCTTTATGTAGGGGTGTCATGAATCCCTGTGTTCTGCCCCCCCCCCCCCGAATGGTGTTATACTGACCACGGCGATACAACCGAATACACTACCGTGTCATTGTATATAGGCCGCACTGGGCTCTTTCCACATGGCCAAATTTAGACCCGCATTATCAAAGAACTATCGCTTACTGCTTTGAAAGAAAATTTTTAAATTATTCATTGAGAATAAGACTGCCTTTCTTGATGTTTTTTTAGAAATGGTTTGAAAGTCTTATTTTTTAGCCGGACATTCATTCACATAATAAATTTTTATTAAAAGATTAAAGAACCTTCAAACCAATTCTAAAAAACTATCACTTACGTATAATTAGCCAGGGAAAGAATAGAGTATTGTACCTTTTTTAAGACACAATCATAACAAAATCCCGTAAGTGACTTCCTGCTAGTGAGAGAACCACCCCTATCCTGAATCAGACATATTTAAGACGAAAAAATAAGTGGTACCTCAGCAGCATATACTTCTCGCTATATTTATAAAAGTTACGCAGTTTTACGAATAATATAGGTGTTGTGGTGTGTTATCGTTGGCATTTTTCATGAAATAATTATAGACGTTGTCATTGCCAACAATAGGAGGCAATGCTATTGTTGGCAATGACAACGTCTATAATTATTTTACGAATAATACTCATATTTTACTATTCGTACAACACTGCATGAATCTGCAAAAGTGTTTCCAAATAGCAAAACTTTCGCCACTTTTCTCAGGAACATTACAATACTTTCTCTTTACTATGTAAGTATGTATTTGGCGAAAAAGTAAAATTAAAGATCTCGGATTATGGTGTAGGGATGGAAACAGGCGCACATGCACCTGTCAAACAGACGTTACGCCGCAACACACTTTACCACTATGTGTAACCTGGAAGGTCTTTTGAACACTTAAAAGTACGACACGATTATGAAATTGAATCGACGTGTTCAAAATCCAGTCATATCCACGGAAACTAATTGTACAAGAGAAACAAAAAACTTAAACAATTCAACTCATGTGACATATGGGTCTTATTAAATTTTTAGATGTTAATATGAATGTTATTTATATTATCGTGTAAAAATTTAAAAAGCCCTATATGTTACGAGTAGTGAATGATTTAAATTTTTGTTTCTCTTGTACAATTAGTTTCCACGGAGATGACTGGTTTTCTAATTCATCGGTTCAATTAAAGGAGTGATGTAATCTTCTACGTCAAGTCACGAATGAAGGCAAGAAAGTGTCTTGAGCCAAACATTCTATCCTGGGAAACCCTGAATGTGAAACGTGCAATTTCTGAGAACTCATTTCCAATCAAAAAAACTTGCTTTTGGCAAAACTCATTAACTGGAGAAATACATTAATTCACGCAACAATTCTGATAACAAAGCCCAAATGGTAAGTTGATCAATTAGTACAAGGTGTGCAACAACATCTCTATCGTGAAACCTGTAATTACCATTCACCTTCCTTTCTTCATTTCTTCCTTTCTCTCTTTCACTCTCAAACTCTTTCTTTCACTCTCACTCTCTTTCACCCTCTCTTTCATTCACTCTCCCTCTCTCTCCCCCTCTCTTACTCTTTCTCTCTCCCCCTCCCTCTCTCTCTCGTCTCGGATTGATTTCCTTAGGCAAATTTAGGAAGATAAAAGATATTTCGCTCTTGTATGAGTACTCGTTTCTAACACCATTCGAAATTTGCGATTACAAAAGAACCGATCACATACATATCATCAAACATATGGGTTAAAAATTCAGTAACTGCAGAAATTGCCTTATAATTTTGACTGTGATTTCATCACTGAAGTATGCACCACTTTCGTATTGTATTTAGTATTGTAGTGCTGCAGCGGAAAGTGGCGGGTTTTCGGCAGAAAAACTCGTATTGTAGGTCTCTGATACCGAAAAAGTGGATAATCCGTTCTGTTTGCAGTATTTTTTTCTCTAATTCTTTGTGTAGTCAGAATCCACGTTTTGTGGATCCCTTTTTCTGAATAATTTGTTTACAATAATACGTCTGTCCATCATTCCGTTCATCTATCCGTCTGTCTTTCTTAGGCCAACACTAGTGCCTAAACCGTAGAGACGATTTTCTCCAAAATATGCATTCTCAGGTTGATCTGTCCGAATACGATGTCCTGAAAATTTGAACCTTTTTAAAATTTTCTGAAATGTGACTCAATATTTTAACAGATAGTGCAAGGTTTGCTAATAAACATGGCGCAGGTCCGATTTAATTGATTGAACTCCCTAAATATTCGAAATTTTCAGGTTTAAAATTGTCTTTGGCGTCTTCCTATAATTACAATATTGATAGATTTTTTAATAAAGCATGTTATTGTAATTTAGGTTTTTATACAATGTCATGCAATGTTTTTGAAAATGTGAATTATTTTTGCATAATTTTGAGTGACCTTGAGCAAGAAAGTATATGCAGTTATAAAACCACTAGTTTTGTACTAAATGAATTGAAAGTATATTAAAAAAATATTATCTTGTTCGTAATACATTTAATTTGTGTGATTAATAATTTTAAATATGAACAATATCCAAATTGTGTGTATACTCTCAAATTTTAAAATAAATTATTTTTCAAATCATTATTACTATGCACAATGGATGTGCTGTATCAGGTAATGTCGAAATAAGAAGTTGTTCGACATGAGGTTTTTCGAAGGCTTGCTTTTTCACCAATGAACATGGAAAATTGGAATGGTATTTTTACCTTTTTGTCCATTAAAAAGTCATAAAGGAAATTATTAGCATTGTACTTCGGTTCATGAAAGCTAAATCAAATTTTATTTTTCAATTTGGAATTTGGAATACAATTAACTGAGTTAGTTGAAGGATATTACAAGTTTCCTATCAGATCTGATTCGACACGTCTACTTCCTCAGCTCCAATTCTATCCCTTCAGCACAATATGTATGTCCAAATGAAACGAAGCCCCCCGTATTGGATATGCCGTAGTTAATATGCATAGATGTATCGAAGCAAAAATGTCTAGACGATGATGGTGTATTGCAAGGAGCTATGAAAACGGACAGGGTTAACTTTTAATTGGATTTGTGGTCTCCCTTACCGAAGTGTGAGCTGGGAAAGGGCGTGTGTTCCGTGACGCGACGGGCGCGTGGGAGGCGAGTGTGGCGTGGGTGCTGCGGGGCAAAGATGACCGTTAATGTAGTGAGATTGCGGGATAGCGAGGGCGGGGGGGAGGAGGGCGGGGAGTCCAGGGCGCGAAAAGAGAGTGTGGCGAGAATGACAAGGTGGCGGGGAAGAGAGGATAGTGAGGAAGAGAGGGTGGCGGGGAGGAGAGGATGGCGGGGAAGAGAGAGTGGCGTGGGAGTCAAGGGCAACCGCGAGTCGGAGGAAGAGGGAGGGGAGGTGGTGGGGTGGTGTGGGTGGCGAGGATGGCGGGTTGCAGGAGTGGGTTGGGGAAGGGAAGAGGAGTCGAGGGCGGCGGGAAAGCGAGTGAGGCGGGGAGGTGGCGAGGTGAAAGAGGAATCGGGAGATGTTACGAAGGCCGGGAGGTCGATGGTGCGGAATTAGAAACCTTGAGAGGGGGCGTCCAACCTGCGCGGGTGGCGGTCTGGGGAGTTGCGTGGATATGGTTTGACGTGGGGGAGCTAGGGGAATGCGCTTTACGCTCCCGTCGCCAAAAGGTGAGCCGTCCCTTTCAAAGCGTGGAATAAACGCAACAAAAACCACACGACGACGCGGGAATGAATGGATCAATCTTCGTTCCTGTGACGAATCTTCCTCTGCGCTGCGTCCGGAGAATGCAAATGATGGAGCGAGAACGAACTTGAATTTCGTTGTGGTAAATGATTTGAAAGTAGATAAATTCACTGCTTTTCAACATATCACCTTTTCCTAACACGAATATATTCGCATACATTATTTATAGATCAAATATAACTTACTTTTTGTATCATTTTGTTCATAGAATTATGAAGTTCATTGATTTTCAGAAAGTATTCCCTCACATTTTTCATTGTGATATTCAGTAAAAGCAAAATATTATTTTACTGGAGAATGTATTTTACTATATAACATGAACATTAAGATTTGAATCACCCTCATTTTATATATAATATGTACAGTCCATGGCCTAATTATTGTGACCAACTGCGAATTTTAATATTTCCCTCTTTTTAATGGTAAAACTTGTTTCACAATCAACGATCTCGATTGATATTTTTGAATAGTGGCAACTCTTTTGTGAATATGTGACAACAATGTTTTTATAACAACGTTGGTCCTGTGGGAGAGCACATTGGTTTTATAAGTGCACGATTTACTTGTGGAATAATTATTTCATTGTAGTAAGTCTAAAAAGGAGAAATAAGGTATTAATAGAATTTGAACTCCTTTCCCTATGTCAAGTTTCTCAAATGGTTCGTTTCTAAGACATCAATAGCAAACATGACCAAGAAATTACAGAATGGCGAATAGTAGTGGGGTTACATTAATACGACCAGGGTCTGCATAGTACATTTCACGTTACTTTGTCAGAACACGTTATTTCGAGAGAGAAAAGCAAAATTTTTACTTTTCACTATAGCGATCAACTGAATACTACACTTTTTGTGTGCATTCATGCGTAAGAATTCTGTTGATTAATTTTTAATTGCGGGTGCGTCAACTGCTAAAGTCATCGGTCCCGTGAGTGTAGTGCATGTTTTTATTGCGGGTAGTGACGGTGATCTTCGCCCCCAGGATGGCGGAATCCGGCACAGATTTATCCGTCGGCTTGCGGAATTTTATCCAACCAGGTATCTCGATTGATCTGCTGGCATGGGTGGTAGTGGTCTGCATGTGTGTGTGTGTAAGTAAGTCAGTAAGACGAGAGTATAGGACAAAGAAGGGGAAGGATAGGTCGCACGCAATCCGTAGCCCGTTTGTAAAGGTACTACTCTGGCATTCGTCTTGTACTGATCTGAGAAACAACAGAAACTACCCATCAAAGCAGCCGGCCGCTAGAATTCTCTTCCACACAGCAGCTGGATTCGACTTAGCTTTCTAGCCAGTGTCGAAAATTCTGCCACCATCGGGATTCGAACCGTAGGACCTCGCGGTCAGAGGGGCTGCGGTGACATCAATTGATGCCCTGAACCACCTAAGCCGGCAAGTAAGAATTCGAATCCCTACTTGTTTTCTGCAACAATTCTGATTGATATAATCAAAATAGTTTGGTTGAAGAAATACTCCTATGTAGCTTTAGTATGTTGTTTTATTCTATTTTTTTCGTTCAGTGTAAGCAGGTTGGCGTTAATGCCGCTACCATGGAGCACGGCAAAGAGCAATTGCAAATGCATTTAATGGAAAACTACATATTTTCCACTCGGCACGCACGAAGGCTTAGATCGAACGGTTTATCGGCTAACCGTTAAACCTACTGTATATATTAAAATGAGGATAATTCAATGTTCAATATTCGTGTTGTAGAGAAAAATAAATTTAGAGAAAAATAATTTTTAGATTTTGCTGAATATCACAATGAAACATTTTTGTAAATACTTTCTGAAAATCCATGAACTTCACAATTCTATGAAGGTAATAATATACAAGTAGCAAAAACCCTTTGTATTTGATTTATAAATAATGGATACTTACACATTAAAGTTAGTGACGCCATCTTACGAGATCAATGTATCTGGCTGCACACTTCGCATATTTCTGTTTTAAATATTTGAACGTATTATATAGGTGTTTTTGGTTTCTTTAAATGCTTTTATTATTTTTTACAGGTTAAAAGAGAATAAAATTTCGAATGTTTTTGTTATACACAAGAGGAACAACCAAGCGATTTAAATCAAATGGACGTTCCTTGCTTTACAGAACATTGGTTATTTCATAACGAACTTAGCATTTTCCAAATTCCAAACATTTACCTCGCAGGCTATTATTGTAGAGAAAAGGAATCGCATAAAGGTCCTTCATATGGGGGTTTACGTTAGAAATAATACCGATTCTAGCTTCTTGACGGTATTAAATGTGTATTCCGTTGAAAATTGTCTTTGAAATATCTGTAGTACATCTTCCAACGCTAAAAATTGTATTACTTCGCATCTACAGGCCTCCATCAAAAATAGCAGTAGATTATAGTATATCCTTAAAACAACTGGATATAACAATAAACAAAGTCAGCAATCGCTCTTCTGAATCCATTGTATGCGGAGATATTAACATTGATTTTCTGGTCGAGTCTTGCGAGAAAGAGCTGTTTCTCAACTTAATTAATTCAGTTTAGATATTACAATAAATGTACCTACACGGATCACACTAAATTCAAAGAAGGCTATCGATCAAATAATAATTAACAAAACCACTACTCGATATGAAATTGAAACAAAAGATTTAGGATACAGTGATCACGATGAACAAATTCTTACAATTATACGAAATGCGAACACAGACACATTAAATAATACACGTATAAGTAGATTGCTTACAAAAAGTAAAATATGGAGCTTGTGTAGTACATTTCACAAGCGCGTTTCCTTTCAGTAGACACTCTCATAAACTAAGCGAAACATAACACGTGATGTTCAAATGGTTATCTCAATTGTTCGCCAGTGCACTCTCTTCCTCTTCGTTAAAGCAATTTGTCTATTTAGTTGATGCAGAAGCAGCAATAGTAGCTACGAAGGATCGAGGGAAAATAATCGCCTATTCCTGCACAGATAATTTTCTCCGAGGCGTAGACTACTAATTACTCGTTCTTGTGCTCGCGTACATGATCTTAATGATAAGCAGAGCCTTGTTTCTCGTGCGTTCATTTTCTGTTTTATTCAGTGGCGGCTCTGGGATTAGGTATCAGGGAGGGCACACAAAGTTACAGGATCAAATAAAGTTAGGCATTTGAAATATTGTTATATTTGGATTGTTTAAGTCATAAGTAAAATTTACAATCGAATTTTCTCCCCGGAAGACAGGCTAAACACATGATCTATAAATTAAATTGAGTCTTCGGTTTTTACATTCTGTAAATCTATTACTAATTATTTAAAATTAAATGAGTCTCGTATCAAAACTCTTTATAATGAAAACATAGAAAGTCCATTCAATCTCTCTTCCGACATGGTATTTCTTAAAAATGTCTATAATCCTTTCAAAGTGGAAAAAGCTCTCTCGGATTCTTTTATATAGCACATCCAGCTCAGATTTCAGTTTGCTAGCTCACGAACGGAGAGAACTGTGAAACGCGATCAACCCTTTGTAGGGGGAATTTTTCTTGATATTGTTGGAACGTTTTACAATCAAAGAGAGAACACATAGATAAATTCCCCCTAAAATTAATATGGTCATTTACCCCTTTGAAATTTCCGTACAAAAGAACGATTGCCATTTCTATCAGATTGTAAAATTTTTATATCAGGCCGAGGTGGTCCAATTTTCTTCATGCACAGCCTTGTATCATAACTACATTGACAGTTTTCAGGCATTTTACAGAATTGCAAACCATTCTCAATCTCAATGCACAATACGAACTGGACTCAAAGATCGGAACACAGCATTCACATAGTTTGTCTACGGATCGGAAAGATGATGCCGACCATGCCAATTGCACATTACTGCGTGCACCGAATGCTTGCGAAGAGGGAGATCAGTTAAACAGAATACCAGCAGGTTGCACTGGCCTAGACGTAAATCAAGCTAAAAGAATATTGTAAGTTTAAAAATTGATCAATAGATAGCGCCGGGCAACGAGGTTGCTACCTCCCCTGTCAGGCTGCTGGGCGGCGGCCGTCACAAGACGCCATTTGCCAATCCTACGTTGCCATTCGAGCACTTGTTGTCGGCCATTTTTAAGTCAGTACGTTCCATAACAACACTGCGTTTAGGACACTGAGGCGAGTGTCCGCAGCCAATGAAAATCGTTCAACGGAACAAGCGGGAGTTTGAAAGCTAAAGATGAGTTGGATTCGAAAACAACCCTACAGACCCACAGAGATTATTTTAGACAGCGCAAGAGAAGAAATACTGATTTCAATAGGGGGGGGGGCAGTGTCCCTAGCGCCTCCCTGCCGCAGCCGCCACTGGTTTTATTGTCATTCTTCTTTCTTCGCAAAATCTATTGCGAACGTACAATATAAATAAATGAATTATTGCACTTAAGAAAAGTAAATATTTTCGATAAAAGTTACTTCATTTGTAAGGATGAAAGGAAAAATTATAGGCAAGATTTTATGAGACTGAAATTATTAGCTACCAGAGGCGAATTTCGAGAGACTCCTCCTCACTGTCTCCTTTCACCGCAGAATTTGCAAAGAAAGGAAGGAATGTACCCCATTAGGTTTTCAGGAATGAGATTCATGCTATGCCTTTATTGAAGGTGCGAGATCGCTGAGGAATTTCTTCGTCAACAACTCCGTTATAAAATCAACAAGAGACACACATTAATCCTCTCAAACCCACCAGAGAATATTTTTTGCACATAGAAGCATCTAGTCACCGTTCCATATCACTCGCGGATTGCTTTTATGCAAATGAATAATTGTTTCTGTACAATTAGAGACTGTACTTACCAAAAAGGAAAATAATATTATTTTAACAATGATACTTAACGATTTAATTATTTTTTCTGTTGTGTAATTTTTGCTGTATTTGTGCTGTATAATTTTAAAAAATTAAACATGCCTACGACAGGTGATGTGATTCAGCTTCTGGGTCAATGACCCCTCATCTCGATAAGATTTTTCTTACAGTCCATTGATCTTTTGAGCTAATCCTGAGACGGCCCCTTGATTTTATTCTGGGCATAAATGTAGTTTCACCATACGCACGTCTTTTTCTGTTGGTTCTGATAAGAGTTAGAGCTCGAGGTTTGGTCTACCCTTTGTTAGAAATAATCTAAAATAAAATATGTAGATCGTTTAATGATACAAAAGGTTTACTCGAGTATTACTAAGAAGCGAAAATATACAGCATTCAAATGTTAATAACCACTCTTTTTTGGTATGGGAAACTGTCGCACCTAGGGACAAAGCACGTTTTCGGGGAGAGTTGCAGAAAGTTTGTATTGTTACTTTACACTGCTATTGTTACCCTACACTGCTATTGCCATTTGTGATTATTCACGTCAATGATTTTGTAGTGTCAGCTGCTTCATTGATTTTATGAGAATTTAGTAAGATTTAACGAGTGAAAAAAAAAACCTGCATTTACTTTTCATTAATTTTGTAATAACTACCCTACTTGATGAATAATGATTTCATCGGATACCTATTCAGTCATTTACGCTATTTATGTGGTATATGCGACGACGTCTGGTCAGCGACAGGAAAACGGTAATGTGTAAAAGTACAGTTCTATTCCAGCTCTGAAGAGAACAGTAGAGATTATATTCGGGGCCCGGGAACTACTAAAGTCGGAAGATCATAGCAAATTCGTTTTTATTACTTATAAAACTACAAAAAATACCAAAGAGTACTACAGAACTGTACTCTATAAAACTCTTCGCAAAAGAAGGTGGGTTGGTTCTACTCGTTCTACTGTGTGCGTGTTGCGTTGTCGGTTTTCTCTCGTTTCTGCTATATCTTTTATTAGTTTTGTTTTGTATTCACTGTAGCGTTTAGTTTATATTTTTATTCAAATTAAAATATTTTATAAATAATAGTTTAGTTTTATTTAAAAAAAGAGTTTATTAGATGAAGTATTGTACACCATGGTGCAAAAAAATTGTATTTTATACGTCAAAAAAAGTTTTACAAAGACTCACAGCAGAACGAGAAAGTTTGGAGGCTGATAGCATCAAGTCTGAATAGAGATGGTTCGTACATATTATGGTAATACATATTTGCAACATAAATGTATGTAATAATCAGTGTGGTATTTTTGAAATGTATAGTTGGAATATATTTTGTATTTATTTTATAATATTGAACCTCAAATATTTAAAAATATAAATTGCATAAAGCTCAAATCACTCCTTTTGCAAAATTTTACAGTAAAGAACTCTTCTGATAAACAAAGCCATTTTCCATAAAAATAAGTTTAAAAAATATAACCTAAAATAAAATTATTTTGGTTGAAACAATGCGTAAAAAATGTATACACAATTGTTTATATAAAATAATTATTAAAATAAAATTATGGAAGAAAATAATTTTAATAAATTCTTTCCTGTTAAATTCTTACTACTCTGAATCTGGTGGGATGATTTGCATCTTTCCATGAAATTGTTAAGTGAATGAGAATGCAAGCGCAAGAAATCTCCCTAAGCACAGTCGATATCTCGACATCGATTCTCACATCCAAACAATAGTAAACTACAATAGGGAGTTTGTGCACGTAGCGGACAGCACTATCGATCTTCAGCGCATGCTCAGATGAACTAAAGTGATGCGAAACTTAAACTGTGCAGGCGCAGAAGATCGATAGTGCTTTAACGTTAGAGGATGTACAAATTCCCAAACGTCTCAGCCAATAGGAACTCTTTATTTTGCTAACATTTATGTTAGACATTGTGAATACTTCAATCTCTTATGTTTATGTACACGTCTGTGCGTTATGCTTATGTTTGCTTTATCAATGGGTCTTAAAAGTTCGATGCTATATGCAACGCAATTCTGCTCGCGGGTCAGACTCGACATGATGTAAGATATATAAGGTATAAGATGTAAGGTTTTTTACATCGTGTTCTTGTCGTTCTCCATGTTCTCGCAGAAGTGAGTCCATTTATGCACGTATAGTACGGTAAGGGATAAGAGTCGTATTACTAGTACGATTGTCAAAATAATAAGGGCTTTATCTCTCTTCGTTCTCGTGGTCATGAATTGACTCCAGACCAAGGATCGGTGAACAAAATGGAAAGACGTGACGGAAACAGGAGCAAATGATGAGAGTACGTTTAGTATTTCAAAAGTAGAAAAATCGCTGATTTTTATGGCATTACAATACTTTTACTTTGCTAAGTACGTATTATTGTGAGAAATAAGACAAAAACATCTTCATATTTCTCACATAAAATTGGAACTGTTGCTGATGTAACAATTCTAATTTGCGTGACAGTGAAAACATTGACGAAGTTATGGAACTTTTTTTTACTTTCCCGTATACACGGAATAATATACTGTAACGTTTCTCGTGGTGAATTAAAACCAACACAATATTATTTAAACAAAAGGTTTATTCGTGAACAATTATACACTAAAATCTACTTGGTCTATTTACAGATATATTACACTTAATTATTTTTCTTTACACACGACTCCGTTCTCTTGATGATTTATTTACACAGTTCGCTTCTTACACACTATTTATTTACACTGTTCTCGTCTTCTACAGTATCAGCCAGTTCGATGCACTGTCCACGGTCCACTACACTTGACCACAATTCCTTGCGCAGACCACACTTCACTGCACACACCAGGGTCCACTGCACTGCTGTTTACCGCGATGCACTCTTCACAGCTCAGCTTCCACCTCGGACACACTGACGGACTGACTGCTTCTCGGCTACTCACTGACTGCTACTTCTCACTACTCACTGACGTCTTACTACCCACTGACTTCTACTCACTTCTGACTCGCGGCCGCCGGCAGCGGCGCATTTACACCTGCCCGGCGCTTGTCTCCAGGCACCCGGCACATTCTCGGCGTTTTTCCCCGCGGCTCGCGAATAGTCCGGAACCGTCTAGTTCGGGGGCAAGGGAAGGGGCGCCGGCAGATGACGCAATCCACGCGCAGCGAATTCGGCAGGTGATGCAATATTCGTAACAATACTTAGTATGGGTAAAGTAATGTAATGCTGCGGAAAATCGATTTCGAGATTCTACGTTTTGGGGCCCCTAATACCGAAAAGTGTTTTTTTTCCCTTTTTTTTCTTTTCAAAACGTCCGGTCGTCTGTGAACACTATTGTCCAAATCACACGCTGGATTTTTTCAAAAATGAAAATTTCCCGGGTGATCTGGCTCGACTTGAGGCGCTGTGATTTTGAAGAGCTTTCTTCAAACTTTGGTGGTACTTTACATGAAGCCCCCCCGACATTTTCAAAATTTTATCAAAAACGGCACCATTTTTTTCTTTAAATTTCTTGTGAAAATAGAGTAAAATACGTTTATAAAGGAAAGTTATGTAATGCTGCAGATACGACCGATTTTTATGGTTAACTCTAAATTTTCAAAAAAAGGTCAAAATTTTGAAATTTTTCGGGCGTCTTCCTACACCTACAAAATTGAAGACACCGATTTTTCCTACACCTACAAAATTGAAGACACCGATTTTTCCTTCAAATAAAATGTGTTCTCCATACTGAACTCTCATTAAGGTCTTGTATATTTTCTTGAAAATACTAGTAGTTTGTGTGCAATTTTAAAATAAAACAAAAACATGATTTTCTTAAAAACGCCTCCAATTTTTTCCTTTAAACTTTTAGTAGGATAGAGCAAAATGTACTCTCTGAGATGACATTAACAGTTTGCTCTATTCGTTTTTATTTTTTCCAAAAATTACAATATCATTTTGTGACTTCTCTCATGTCGTTAATATTTACATTAGCGACAATTTGTTCACGTTATTATATTTATGAGTACAAACTCAACCGTTTTCTGTGAAAACGCTCAAAATTCCGCTTTTTCATTAACACTCAAACACTATTTTCTCAAAAACGGCTCCAATTTTTTTTTTTTAACTTTAGAACGGGTAGTGCTAACTGCACTCTTTAATATGACGTTAAGTTCATTTTGGGTTTTTTTTTTTCAAAAATTCACAATTGTAATTTTTTTAAAGATCTCTCTCGCCGATAATATGCACATTTCCAGCAATTTGTAAACACTAATGTATTTGTGAGTAAAAGTGCTTCAAATGACTTCTAGTGAAGTCTTTCGAAGCCTCAAAACTTTTGTGTGAAAAAGCTTCAAATTTCGGATTTAGTGTAGCGTTTCAACGCCATTTTCGTAAAAACTGCTCCAAATTTTTCATAGAAAATTGCCATTTAAGTCGAGGATTCAATGTTCTTTTCTTAAAATAATATTTCCGTTCTACTATTAGGAGACCGAAAAATTAAGAATTTTTAGTAAGTGTTCTTTGGGCGGCGATAGATGGCAGGTGGCAATAGTATGTGGCAAGTCCGAATAGCTAGCCGGACCAAAGAAAATAGAAAACTAATACGGGAAAATCTGGCATTCTGCAGCAGCACTAGTTTAAATTCTTTATTACAATTCTTTAAATTCTTTATTACAATAATTGAACACATATCTCCATCAATGGTATATTGTTTGAATATTAGATTTACGAAGAAAATATTTCAAATTTATCTATAGAACTATTTTCTAGAATACAATTAAATTGATGTAATAGATTCTTGCCCATGAATCCTCCACATGTTCACTAGTCAGAAATTTTCTCAGCAATATTTCCTTCCTTCACGTAAAAATTGTCCCTTAATCTTATTATTAGGTGCAATCAGCATCGCCGATTAATTCTCACTTTAATCCTAATTAATTATAATATATAACCCAAAATTAATACAAATTTTTTTCATTATTTTATAATTTATTTTCTTTTGGTAAATGATGGTGGTGGAGGTGGGGTCTCAAGCATTATGTAATTATTAAGTGGGAGTGGAAGTGCCTGTTACAGTGGGTAGACGGGGTATTCACAATGTTCCGAATTAGCATTATGTAATTTACAACATGCAACTTATCTGCTGAACATTCCAATCCACAATTAAAATCACTGAATCTATTTTTAATTGTTTATTTTTATAAGTGAAGGTTCAATTTCTCTAACATTCCAAAACCTACACTTATTATCTTGTCATTACATAAAATCTATTCAATGCCCAGTTCCTCAACTTCTTTTGTGACTATACACTATCTATCTCAGATTATATATGCTTTTCTGGAAATACACTGAAAAATGTGTAGTTCAATTAGCAGAGCATTTGGGGCTTTAATATGGATTTAGAAAGTTGCATTCCTAAAATCTGTCTTGTTGCAGATTACTCTATGATTATAATAAATATATAACATAATATATAAGATAACATAATATATTTAATACTGATCATACAAATACTATGTCAAATATATTTTAAGACACTTTTCTATTTTTTCACAAATCTTTCTCCTAGCTTAATTTTTGGTTATGACAAATAATCTTGAAATTAGGATCAACTTTTCTTAAGAGCTTAGCTTCTTTAACTAATACTGCTATAAGATTTTAATTTTAAAAAAATTACAGAAATACAAGTTATTTTCCTCTACATTTACTATTGCACCTTTAAGATGTGCAGAAATAAGAAAATCTTGTTTATTATTCACCAACACACAAAATTATCTCTAAAAGATTATACATTAAAGGCTCGATGTTTAATAGAAAATATAACAAGAATTTGTTTACAAATGTTTTAACAATTGTGTCATATTTACTGTGGAACAATATCTTCAGTAAAAATGATTCTCATATACTTAATAAAGAACAACTATGCTTCAAAATCTTGCTTTACTTCATATACAGTGAGTTAATTTGTATGATGTGGGAAACTGATAAAATGCATTTTTGAAATAACATATTGTAATATTATAAAATCATAAATTGTTCACATTAATAAAAAAAAAATGCATCACCTACAATGATCTAAGAAGTAATAATTCAAAACATATTTTGCAGTAATTTTCATTACAAAAGAATAACATTAACATAATTCTGCATCATTAAGATTTCTTTCACAATTTAAAAATAGTTTACATAAGTGGGAAAAAATTTTGTTTCAATTTTCAGATAGTTTAAAAGAATTGTCAATTCCGTTCACTGGATTGGTGCATAGTTTGATATGTTACTTTCATATTAATTTTTGGCCATTAAAACATGGGTCAAGTAAAGAAAGAAGATAATATAGGAGTTTCCTTACTTCATCACCTTTTGGTTAGATGTGCCTTCAACTCTGAAGCACACATAAATACAATGTACCTAGATTATAATTCAAAGATTTTCAAGAATACACAATATTTCAAGAAGAAAAATATAAAAACAATTTTTTTTGAAAGAAATGACACTTAAAATATAAATATTTTTTAAAATAAAGAATTCATTTAAATATCCGAAAACAAAAACCTTTATGGAATATTATGAAAGTCATAATTCATAATGTACTAACACGAATAATACCCATTGTGTATTTTAACTTTAACTAATACAATTTAATCCTTATCATTCGCAACTTACCAAAATATGAATTAAATTTAAAAAAAATATTCAAAAAGCTTGCATTTATAAATACTCATAAAAATGCAACAATGTCTTAATTTGGCTACAGCATTTTATTAATAGGGCCAAAGGTATTATTCTTATATTTCATTACATACATTTTTATATTTATCCATAATATATTCTGTTACATCATATTCACGATCCGCAAAAATTTTAATATTGACAATATATCTGAAACTTCTAAAACATAATGCATATCACACACATGTACTTTCATTATGCCCTTGCTCATTACTTCTTTAAACAGTGGTTGTAAATTATCATTCCAATAAAGTGGCTTTTGCATATACTTTGACAATGCACAATTTAAGGCCAAAGCTGGAGGTGATAGAAATTCTTCATCTAATACCCATAAGTCTTTAGCCCACAAAACTTTTGTACTTCCATCATCAATGTCTACTGCAGTTATATTCCCCATGTTACTGAATCTTAAGAAGCCAGTGACACGAATTCGAGCAAATGTATTCATACATTTTCCAATGGCAATATTACCAACCTCTGGCACTGTTGGGAAACGTGTTTAACAGACCATTATTACCTTTTTCAGTAATAATCCTCTTTAAATTTTCAATAGATTTCATAGGTTCAAGAATTAAATAAAAATTCCAAGGAGTTCCCTACTGTCAGGGCAAGTGATGTCCAAAATACAGTGCCCTTTTTCACAGGACAGTACAACACTGTGTGGATAATACTGTGCTCACTTTTGTAATCTTGTAGTTGTTTCCTGGGAATCCAAAGAATTTGATTTGTTTTCCTCCTCAAGATCCACACATATATCTAAATCATGAAATAAAGTTTCAATGTGAGTGAAGTTGAACATTCTGCAATATCAATACGATCAGAATAAATTTTGTCCAGACACTTAAATTTGCAGTAAATCCCTTTCTGTATGTCATGTTGACATCAACAATAAAAATGGGAATCATGCCCTCGAACAGAACATCTTTAAGGACTACAGTTAGAGAACACTCGGATAACTTTCTAAATATGTTTTCCAGTGAATGACTCCATTTTATACAATCTGGTACTTGCCATAATTTGCAGCAAATTGCTTGAGGTGGTACAGAGAAAAAGGTGCCATCTATCTGCCAACAATCCTGTGATGTGACAATGTGCAATGCACTAGTATCAATATTAATAACAGTTATAGTTTGATTATCTTGATCCAAAATAAACCCTCTAAAAATTGATTCTGTGTTAATTCTGCAAATGATTAACTCTCCAATTTTGGGATTAGAGTCTATAGGCTGAATTAACCCTTTAATAATTTTTTGTTTCAGACGTTGAAAATAAACCTGGAGTAAATGATTAGAACAATCTCCTAACCAAAACTGAAGAGGACTATCACCTTGCAAATATTTCATTTCCAATAAGCACCCTTTGTTCAGATTGTACACTTTAGAAAACTCACTACACAAAAATTTAACATGATTAGTGCACAAAATCTCTGAAGTTTTGCTCATTGCTTTTGGATGAGAGTGTGTTAACACATAAAAATCAGTATTGCATTTTGGCTTACTTGAACTATCAGAGAGACATTTGTTCATAACAAACATGTTTCCGACTGTGCATTACCAAAATTTTAAAATTCTGATTAACACATACAGAGGTTATGTTGAGTTGTTAAAATACTAGTTTAGAGAATGAAATCTTCATTTGTCTTGAACGCTTCCTAGGAATGAAAGCTTCAGGAGTCCAAATATTTTTACACAACAAAAGACTGAAACAAGAGGGAATTTGATGAGTAGAAATTCTTCATCAATTCTTCACTAAAATATAAAACTAGAAAGTATTAATTTCAATTATTTCATAAAAGACACTCAGTATGTAGTATTATACAGTATTACCTTCATTCTCAAGGAATCATCATTTGCTAACAGAAACTATTAATGGACTTCATTCGAAAAAATACACAAAGTATTGGAAAAGAATCTGAATTACATTTACAGCAAAACCATGGATTAATAGATGATGTAGTTCTATGTCAATACGTTTATCAACCAATTACCAAAACGATTGTGTTTGTCAATTGATTATATAAACTTATCCACATGTCAAGATATCCACAGTGAAAAATGTAAATCCCCCTTATAAAGTACCCAATAAGACCAATTAACATGAAAGGTCAATCGCTCTTAATCAAAATGCTTAGCCCACACAGCACAACACACTTCGGGCTTACCAACTCCTATTCTTGGAAGATAAAACACTATTGCCATAATTAACATTTCTTATCGTCAATAGGCGGGAATACAGGCATGAAGCGGTGGGGGGGGGGCAGAGGATGGTAGGTGGTAGGTGGGGAGCCTTGGGAGGCTGAAATCCCCCCTCGACCGAAATTTTTGTGGGTTGTAAAAATCACTTTCACTGAAAAATAAATTATCGGAGTCATTTTGCTTACCGTAACGAGTCGACTCCGACGCCGCGAGATCGGTGAACGAAAGCGAAGAACGAGTGGCGAGTAGAGGACCTTCTATTTATGTAGTTTGAATGACAACTGGAATGCGGTGCACCGGCTCAAGGGTGTTTTATATTATTCGAGTACGCCTAAGGCCGGTGCTTTATCACGCTTCCACGCGCATAGCAAATCATTGGAGAAACTCAAGAATGTTTTATGTATTTTAGGCGGCTGTAGGAGCTGTCAGCCTTGCGTAGCGAAACGTCGCATGTTCTTTATATGCATGTATGTACTTGGCACGACAGCCCGTGAAACGGGTTCAGGCTTACCGTCAACGTCCCTGCCCCGCGGCAATGGGTTAAGAGGGTACGTGTGGTTAGCACATAGACATGCCCACGCCATATTCCGGGTCTCAACCTGAGAAGTGAATTTTCTCACGTCACACAGCAACATATACTGGGACATTGCAAGGAAAATGCACACCATGGTCTTAGCTCGACCGGGAATCGAATCCGGGGCAGCGTGGTGGAAGACAAGCACGCTGACAAGCAAGCAAGAGCTAGCCACAAGCACCACATCTTTACATTTTGAAATTATAAATACGCCATCTGCTCGCATTGGCGCAGCGCGGTAGTGTCGTTCGCCATATTTTGTGGAAGTGAATCATGATTATTTCATTTTTACGGGCACGTCTACTGCTACTGTAATTAGTCATTTAAATGTAGTGTATGTTTTGATCACGTTAGGTGGTGATCTTGCCCCACTGAATGGTGAGATCCGGCGCCGATTTGGAGGGTTTCCCCAACCAGGGTATCTCTCACCGGCGGGGCATAGGCCCTCGACTGGTCTTGCGACATGTGTAGTGCATGTAATTATATATGTACGGGCTGAGATAATACAAGGAAAAGGAAGAAAGATTGCGCGCGGTCCGTGCCCAGTTTGTCAAGGTACTGTTCCAACATTCGCCTGGTATTGCTTGGAGGAACCACGGAAAATTACCGAATCTCTCGTCAT